>ONZH01029762.1:0-130245 GCA_900303285.1 Rhinella marina
TGGGCTGCTTTTCCCGGGACACACGTGTTGTCCGGATAGTGGAGAACAAACTGTACTGGGTCTTCGCACTCCCTGGACCCCCGGTATAAGATAACGTCTCCTCTTTTATTCCGGTAGAGGAGAGGACGAATCGATTGCTGGAATACCAGAGGGAACTCGTGCAGAACATGATGGAGATTTTCCCACCCACCATCGCTGGCGGCAGAGAGGAGAGGGTCTCCCAGAGTCCCACAACATCCATCAGGCCCACAGCCACCAGGGGAACACTCTCCAAGGTGTGGGACACGTTCATGGCACCCCCCTCGTGCAACTTCCATCACTGCGGGGCCCGCTATCAGCAGGAGGGACAAGTATCGGCGGATGTTGCGGGAGTACCTGGCAGACCGTAACCCCTGTCCTCCCCGATCCCTCGGGTCCTACACTTACTGGGTCTCCAAGTTGGACACGTGGCTGGAACTGTCCCTGTACGCCTTGGAGGTGCTTGCCTGCCCTGCCGCCAGCGTGCTATCAGAAAGGGTGTTCAGCGCAGCGGGGGCATTATAACCGATAAGCGCAGCCGCCTGTCAACCGACAGTGCCGACAGGCTGACGCTAATCAAAATGAACAGCAAGTGGATTGACCCGGACTTTGCTTCTCCAACCGTGGAAAGCAGCCAAAAGTGAAGTGCCATCTGTATGAAGTGCCATTTCTCCTCCACCTCCTCCTCCTCCTCCTCCTCCTCCTCCTTTACCGCCGTAGAATTGCTCCTGTAAATAAGAAAAATGTATATGTCTATGGCTCACCTCTTGGGCCTCCACAAAATGTTTAAGAGGTCTCACCTCTTGGGCCTACTCATAATTTTTAACCGGTCTCACCTCTTGGGCCTCAACATAATTTTTAACCGGGTCTCACCTCTTGGGCCTCTACATAATTTTTAACCGGTCTCAACCTCTTGGGCCTCAACATAATTTTTAACCGGTCTCACCTCTTGGGCCTGCACAAAATGTTTAAGAGGTTTCAACCTCTGGGCCCCCACAAAATGTTTAAGAGGTCTCACCTCTTGGGCCTCCTCATAATTTTTAACAGGTCTCACCTCTTGGGCCTACTCATAATTTTTAACCGGTCTCACCTCTTGGCCTCAAAATAATTTTTAAGAGGTCTCACCTCTTGGGCCTCCTCATAATTTTAACAGGTCTCACCTCTTGGGCCTCCACAAAATGTTTAACAGGTCTCACCTCTTGGGCCTCCACAAAATGTTTAACAGGTCCTCACCTCTTGGGCCTCCACAAAATGTTTAACAGGTCTTCACCTCTTGGGCCTCCACATAATTTTTAACAGGTCTCACCTCTTGGGCCTCCACAAAATGTTTTAACAGGTCTCACCTATTGGGGCCTCCACATAATTTTTAACGGGTCTCACCTCTTGGGTCTCCACAAAATGTTTAACAGGTCTCACCTATTGGTCCTCCACATAATTTTTAACGGGTCTCACCTCTTGGGTTCTCCACAAAATGTTTAACAGGGTCTCACCTATTGGGCCTCCACATAATTTTTAACGGGTCTCACCTCTTGGTCTCCACAAAATGTTTAACAGGTCTCACCTCTTGGGCCTCCACAAATGTTTAACAGGTCTCACCTCTTGGGCCTCCACATAATTTTTAACAGGTCTCACCTTTGGGCCTCCACAAAAGGTTTAAGAGTGTTAACAGTGGAAAGCAGCCAAAAGTGAAGTGCCATCTGTATGAAGTGCCATTTCCTCCTCCACCTCCTCCTCCTCCTCCTCCTCCTTAACCGCCGTAGAATTGCTCCGTAAATAAGAAAAATGTATATATTTATGGCTCACCTCTTGGGCCTCCACATAATTTTTACAGGTCTCACCTCTTGGGCCTCCACAAATGTTAACAGGTCTCACCTCTTGGCCTCCACAAAATGTTTAACAGGTCTCACCTATTGGGCCTCCACATAATTTTTAACGGGTCTCACCTCTTGGGTCTCCACAAAATGTTTACAGCGTCTCAACCTATTGGGCCTCCACAAAATGTTTAACAGGTCTCACCTCTTGGGCCTCCACAAAATGTTAACAGGTCTCACCTCTTGGGCCTCCACATAATTTTTAACAGGTCTCACCTCTTGGGCCTCCCCAAAATGTTTAACAGGTCTCACCTATTGGGCCTCCACATAATTTTTAACGGGTCTCACCTCTTGGGTCTCACAAAATGTTTAACAGTCTCACCTATTGGGCCTCCACATAATTTTTAACGGGTCTCACCTCTTGGGTCTCCACAAAATGTTAACAGGTCTCACCTATTGGCCTCCACATAATTTTTAACGGGTCTCACCTCTTGGGTCTCCACAAAATGTTTTAACAGGTTCTCACCTCTTGGGCCTCCACAAAATGTTTAACAGGTCTCACCTCTTGGGCCTCCACATAATTTTTAACAGGTCTCACCTTTTGGGCCTCCACAAAAGGTTTAAGAGGTTAACAGTGGAAGCAAGCCAAATGAAGTGCCATCTGTATGAAGTGCCATTTCCTCCTCCACCTCCTCCTCCTCCTCCTCCTTAACCGCCGTAGAATTGCTCCGTAAATAAGAAAAATGTATATATTTATTGGCTCACCCTCTTGGGCCTCCACAAAATTTTTAACAGGTCTCACCTCTTGGGCATCCACATAATTATACTATAAAATATTAGGCCTTATAATTGGCAACTGTACTGTGCGTTCTCTTGCAAAAATTCTTTAAATACCTGGTGTTAATACCCACCGTCTGAAAAGTTAGTACACGGCTGTGTACCTTGAACTCTAAAATATTAGGCCTTATAATTGGCAACTGTACTGTGCGTTCTCTTGCAAAATTATTTCACGGCTGTGAAGGCAAAATATTGTAACCAAAAAAAAATAAAATGCGGAGGGGGGCTAGCGGAATAGGGACGTGGACGAGGACGGGGGCGCGGAAATGCTGTTGGGGGCCATAGTTGCTGGTTGAATTATCTGAGGTAAATGATTCTCCTTTAGACGACGCTTTCCCTTTGCATCGTTCTGCGATTAAACCATAAATAACTCTCTGCATATTTATACCAAATGCACCCAGTACGAAAAAAGTCATAGAAAGTTTCCAAACAGAGACTGGAAAACATCAGTAAGTTGAAAAAAACTGTTCGCTAAAAAAAAAAAAAAGTTAAAAATAAAATTGGCAGTTGATAGTATCGAGCTATTGTCACAGAGAGACGCGATTACAACACCTTCATTTACATTCAGTACATGTCTCAAGGCATTGGGAGAATGAAAACAGGCCACGGCTGGAGTATGAAATGTACCACCGCTTTGTACTGTCCGATACTGACCCGGTCCAGGGTGATGTCCAGCGAGGAAAGCAGTGGAGAGGTGGTGGTCTGCGCAGCACCGAAAAAGGCAGCAAGAGGCAGAGGGATGTCCACAGGCAGAGGAATGTCCACAGGCAGAGGGATGTCCACAGGCAGAGGCATGTCCACAGGCAGAGGGATGTCCACAGGCAGAGGACAGTTCAGACAGAGAAGTGAGGCCACAGCCAGCAGGGCCGAGCGTAACCATCCCGCTCCTATGCGTCCTTAAAGAATCCCTCATCGCAATAAGGGAGAACGCATTGCACACAGAGGAGACGGGGGCAGGAGGAGACGCAACGGAGCTACACAGTCAGACCACACTTTTGTCTGCTTCACGGTGGCAGTTGCAGGAGGAGGAGGATGAGGAGGAGGAGGACGACGTGGAGGTGGCTGTGGAAGAGGAGGAGGATGCTGGCGGCGAGGGTAGCAGTCAGGCTGTGCGCGTCCCATTGGTTCAGCGCGGATGGGGCGGAGAGGAGGCGGAAGAGGAAGAGGAGGAAATGGCAAGTGATCCTTCTGGTGGGGGCAGTGACGTCATACCTATTCAGAGTCTGGCACACATGGCTGACTTCATGCTGGGCTGCTTTTCCCGGGACACACGTGTTGTCCGGATAGTGGAGAACAAACTGTACTGGGTCTTCGCAATCCAAGTTGGACACGTGGCTGGAACTGTCC
The DNA here is from genome assembly GCA_900303285.1 of Rhinella marina. Lineage (NCBI taxonomy): Eukaryota > Metazoa > Chordata > Amphibia > Anura > Bufonidae > Rhinella > Rhinella marina. The sequence goes on from ONZH01029762.1 coordinate 4,014, forward strand.
CTGTACGCCTTGGAGGTGCTTGCCTGCCCTGCCGCCAGCGTGCTATCAGAAAGGGTGTTCCGCGCTGCCGGGGGCATTATCACCGATAAGCGCAGCCGCCTGTCAACCGACAGTGCCGACAGGCTGACGCTAATCAAAATGAACAGCAAGTGGATTGACCCGGACTTTGCTTCTCCAACAGTGGAAAGCAGCCAAAAGTGAAGTGCCATGTGTATGAAGTGCCATTTCCTCCTCCACCTCCTCCTCCTCCTCCTTAACCGCCGTAGAATTGGTCCGTAAATCAGAAAAATTTTTATATTTATGGCTCACCTCTTGGGCCTCCACAAAATGTTTAAGAGGTCTCACCTCTTGGGCCTCCACATAATTTTTAAGAGGTCTCACCTCTTGGGCCTGCGCAAAATGTTTACGAGTCTCACCTCTTGGGCCTCCACATAATTTTTAAGAGGTCTCCCCTCTTGGGCCTCCACATAATTTTTAATACGTCTCACCTCTTGGGCCTCCACAAAATGTTTAACAGGTCTCACCTCTTGGGCCTCCACATAATTTTTAACGGGTCTCCCCTCTTGGGCCTCCACATAATTTTTAATACGTCTCACCTCTTGGGCCTCCACAAAATCTTTAACAGGTCTCCCCTCTTGGGCCTCCACATAATTTTTAATACGTCTCACCTCTTGGGCCTCCACAAAATCTTTAACAGGTCTCACCTCTTGGGCCTCCACATAATTTTTAAGAGGTCTCACCTCTTGGGCCTCCACAAAATGTTTAAGAGGTCTCACCTCTTGGGCCTCCACATAATTTTTAAGAGGTCTCACCTCTTGGGCCTCCACATAATTTTTAAGAGGTCTCACCTCTTGGGCCTCCACAAAATCTTTAACAGGTCTCCCCTCTTGGGCCTCCACATAATTTTTAATACGTCTCACCTCTTGGGCCTCCACAAAATCTTTAACAGGTCTCACCTCTTGGGCCTCCACATAATTTTTAAGAGGTCTCACCTCTTGGGCCTCCACAAAATGTTTAAGAGGTCTCACCTCTTGGGCCTCCACATAATTTTTAAGAGGTCTCACCTCTTGGGCCTCCACATAATTTTTAAGAGGTCTCACCTCTTGGGCCTCCACATAATTTTTAACGGGTCTCCCCTCTTGGGCCTCCACATAATTTTTAATACGTCTCACCTCTTGGGCCTCCACAAAATGTTTAACAGGTCTCACCTCTTGGGCCTCCACATAATTTTTAAGAGGTCTCACCTCTTGGGCCTCCACATAATTTTTAAGAGGTGTCACCTCTTGGGCCGCCACAAAATTTTCCATGAGCCTCTGGCCAGCCCACGGCCTCTTCCTGCCTTTTGCGGTCCTACGCATCCCTCAACATCCCCACTGCTTTACCTGCTAGACATGACACTGGGCCAGGTCGGGTCACTGACATCTCAAGCGCCAACAATTTGGGCATTTTAAGGCTTCTGCATGTGTTTGAGTTGTTTTTACATTTTAAAGAAGACATGTCTGACCACATCTCACACACACAATGACAATTAGGGGTGGGGTCTATTTGCTTTCCCCTTTGCTTATGCCATCTGTGGTTGTCATAGGCAACGTGATTTTAAGGGGTGCAGAATTTTATCTTCTTTTTTGTCTAGTTTGGCTTGGGGTCCATGGCAATGTAGAGGAAAGAAGGTTTCCTTGTATGGTCTCACTTTACAGAGAGGTTAGATTGTGTTTGGAGTGTATTGTTGAGAGGCTGTGATAGTGGCGTAATAGTGCGACTTGGGCGCGTTATATGCACCCAGACATGCTTCCCCTGCTGTCCCAGTTGCATTCCAGCAGTGTTGGCATCCTTTTCTGAGGTTCCAGGGTGGACTTGGTGACCTCCAAGTGGTCGAATTGAGATTTCCAAGTGGCGAGCATTTTTTTCCCATAGACTTTAATGGGATTCGATATCCGGTCGAATAGTCGAATTTCGCAGTCTATTCGAATCGAATTTCGAACTTTCGAATATTTCACTACTCGCTCATCTCTATTTATATGTTGAGTTTCTCAACAGAGAAATGAACTCTCTCAGCCATAATTGGTTTGATGCTGGCTTGAATTGGGTACAGCCTAAGGAATGTCTCCCTTTTTCACCCTTGACACCTACAAGGAGTTATGGACTTCCCAGTTGGCATTTATAGGATGTGGCACCAAGAATAATGACTCTTGACAGAAGGTACCCTGAAGAACTATAACAAAGTTAGGAACGTAGCCAGGGGTTGTCAGAAGAATAGCGATCAGGATGAGCCAAATCGGAGGATCAGACTGAACTGTAGTCAATAGACAGGCCAGGGGTCAACATCAGAAGTGGAACTAAAGGATAAAAGATGACAAATCCAAAGGGTGATAGAAAATGCAGCCAAATGGGAAAAGAAGTGGCCACATCCAGGTGGGACATGGGCAGAAGTAACCACTGCGTGCAACAGAGAGAAGGCAGAATCAGGGGAGTGAGGGAGGATAAATCCATTTTAAAAGAGCCTCCCTCCATAGGTTAGCACCATGCCCTAATTACATAAACCAAATGCCTGAAGAACCTCTTTGAAGTTTGAATTTATTCTTACACCCAACTCATGGCTCATATTGTGCTTTTCATGTCTTTGCCACTTGATCATTGTCAGTTTCATGCATTAGAGGTCAAAGAAAAAGCTTGCTTTCCCAACCATTTTCTCTTGTGACCTCCATGAATTTGGGTAATAATAATTGTATACAGTAGCACTGTTAAAAATGTCCACACGCAGCTGTTATTGGGTGACTGTATTCCTAGTATAACTCGAGCACTGTAATTGTGGCATTATATAAGACTGTGACTTAAAAGGGTTTTCTGGGATTTAGATATTCTTGGCCTATCCTCAATATATGTTATCAATATCAGATTAGTGGGAGGTCTGACACCCCCAAAGATCAGCCGTTTCAATAGACGGAAGACTCTGAATGGGATCTGAGCTGTAGTAGTCCAGCATGGCCAAATCAGAGTGCATAGAACCTTCTGCTTTCATCAGTAGGGGTGTTGGATGTTGAACCCCAACCCACCTGATATTGGTGACCTATCCTGAGAATAGGCCATCAATATGCAATTACTGAAAAACCCCCTTTAAGCACTTTAAAGTATAGTGAATAGTCCTCCCCCCAAAAAAAAAAAAAATTCCCCGTTTTGAGAAGGCCACCTCTTTCATCCAAGGTAGTTTTTTTTGTGACATTCTCAGTTTCATCAATACACTATGCATGCTGGCCATCTTCCTTAGGAGCTAATGCTCTAGAAGATCAATTTGAATGCAATTTCAATGCAATTTCTTAAAAAATATTTGCTTTATTATATTTGCATTTGCAGAATATGGTGGTGGCACTGTATACTTCATCTATTTATGCAATTAAAGAAGTTATTTACCCAAAATATCACACTTTAAGGTACTCATAATTAAGCATCGTTTAGTATATTTTTTTCTTAGTATGTTTTTTGGGATAGGGGTGCCAACACACGATGCTGCAAAGTGTACCATCAGTACCTAGCACAGACTGCTCGTCACAACTCTGTCCTCTCACATCTTATCTTCTACATTTCCCACGTTATTTCAGAGAAAACAATGTAATGGCAAGAACTCGAGTTATGACATTGATTATAGGGCATAGAAGAGATAGTCAAGTTTCCTTCTGGTCTTTGTTAAATCACGTACTATATTAGAATGTTCCTGTCATCATGTCCTCTTCTACCTCTCTCCTTCAATATATAAAATGAAGTATTTCCTGACAACCTTGTACTTGACGTATATGTGCCATTAGACGGGACTTTCATTGAACTATTTTCGGTGTATTTATGACTTGTTGGGATCTGTTATCCAGCATGCTGTTCTAATAAAGATAGTGAAAGTGATGCAGGAAAATTCCCTGCAGGAAGCTAAGATTCTTTATGTTCCTTGAAAGTTAGACTTCACTATTTAAAATGTCCAGCACAGCACAATACTGAAAATTACAAACTAATCTGTCTGTATCATATACTAATGAATTGAGATTATTACATAGGAAGCCAAATGACTGGCCCATGGTGGATGTGTACAAATCTATTTGAATATGGGGCTAATATCTAAACTGAAGGTCATATTCAAACACTACCCATTTTATCAATTTCATGTAAACGATTCTGTGCTTTAATTCTAGAGATAAAGACCTTAGGATAAGGGATATCCATAGGATAAGGGATAACTATTATCAATCACGAGAATGGGGGCCCCGTACCCCCTGCAACCCTCTGGAATCAGCAGAGCAGAGAGCCAGGAATACGCGCAGCAGCTCCATTCATTTCTATGGCAATTCTGGAGCCGCTGTACTCGGCTATCTCCGGAACTGCCATAAAAAAGAATGGAGCGGCCACACACATGGGTGACTGACCGCTCTGTTCTTTACAGGAAGGCAGCCGGGGGTATGGTTTCTTTTGATTGGTGGGGGTCCCAGTAGTAGGACCTCCACTGATCTAATAGGGATAGGGGATAACTTCAACCATCAGAATACCACTTTAAGCCTGAGAGCTCATGCACATGACAGACAAGTGTCCATGGAGTATGGGAGGGCATGAAGGCTGCATTAAGGTCCATGGACACCAAAGAACTATTTAGTACGTTGCCTCATCCCATCGCTGCATTCTGCCACTATGTCCACGTGAATTCAGAAGAAAAAACAATGTATCCCTTTCTCTATATGTGCATACAGATGTGCAGTAGAGTCGCCATACACTTATATGTGTATTATGACCCAGTACAATACAGAACCATAATACAGATACCATGTGCATACATTTGTATGTTCTTCCAGCGTATAGATTTCCACTGGGTAGTCTTCTTTCTTCCCACACTCTAAAAACACTGATAGGTTTATTGGTTGTCAAAAATGAGGGGCTAGATGTGCCCATCTGCGGCCTGTGCCCTTTCTTCTTTACAAGCAGCGGTATTTGTCTGGCTGAATCCCGGCACATATGACATTATAGTCAATAGGGCCGGAGGACATTGCTAGATCCTAAGAGCTCCAGCAGGCTATTCTCTGCTAGAACAGCCCTCCTGACCTATTGCCGACAGTGTGAAACTAGCCCTAAAGGGGGTAGAACTCTTTATTTATATTGATGACCTATCCTCAGGGAGGCAGTGCTCTGTAATATTCAAAGACATCCCATAGAAGTGAATGGGGATGCCATAATTGTAATTATACCTTCTCACCACAGCAATCGCTGTGGCGATCAGGTAAACAGAACAGAGAAGGCAGTACTTGTATGAGCACTGCCTTCTCTTCAAACAGCTGATTGGCAGGGGTGCCGGGATTCGGACCACAACTGTTCTGATATTGATGACCTATGCTGAGGATAGATCATCAATATAAATAAAGAGAACAACCCCTTTAACCCCTACAACCCCGGGCCTGTTTTCACCTTCCTGCCCAGGCCATTTTTTGCAAATCTGACATGTGTCACTTTATGTGGTAATAACTTTGGAATGATTTTACTTATCCAAACCATTCTGAGATTGTTTTCTCTTCACATATTGTGCTTCATGACAGTGGTAAATTTGTGGCAAAATATTTCATTTTTATTTATAAAAAAATTCCAAATTTACCAAAAATTAGCAAATTTCCAAATTTCAATTTCTCTACTTTCAAAATACATTGTAATGTCTCCAGAAATAGTTATTATTTTACATTCCCCATATGTCTACTTTATGTTGGCATCATTTTATAAATGTCATTTTACTTTTTTAGGACATTAGAAGGCTTAGAAGTTTAGAAGCCATTTTTCAAATTTTCAACAAAATTTCCAAAACCATTTTTTAAGCACCAATTCAGATATAAAGTGATTATGAGGGGCTTACATAATGAAACCCCCAATAAATGACTCATTTTAGAAACTACACCCCTCAAATTATAAAAAAAAAACTGATATTGCAAACTTTGTTAACCCTTGAGGTTCCACAATAATTAAAGGAAAATGGAGGTGGTATTTCAAAATGTCACTTTTTTGGTAGATTATTCATGTTAAGAATTTTTTTCTTGCAACACAGCAAGGGTTAACAGCAAACTAAACCTCAATATACATTGCTCTGATTCTGCAGTTAACAGAAATACCCCATATGTGGTGGTAAACATCTCTATGGGTTTGTGGCAGTGGTCAGAAGAAAAGGAGCACCATATGGATTTTGGAGGCAGATTTTGCTAGAATGGTTTTTAGGCACCATTTTGTAATTGAGAGACCCTGACGTACCCCTACAGTGGAAACCCTCAAAAAGTGACCCCATTTTGGAAACTACACCCTTCAAAGAATATATTAAGGAGGGTACTGGCCACTTTGACCCCCTAAGCGTTTTACGGAATTTGGAAACACATGGCTGTGAAAATGAAAAGTTTAATTTCTTCCAAGGGGTAACAGGAGAAAAGCACCCCATAATTTGTTCCCCATTTTCTGCTGAATACGGCAACACCCCAAATGTGGTGGTAAACTGCTGTGGGGGCACATGGCAGGACTCAGAACAATAGGAGCACCATATGGATTTTGCAGCACAGATTTTGATGGATTGGTTTATGGGAACCATTGATTTTTATTTTTTTGAGTTATTGTCTTATGTGGGGACTCATTTATTGTGGGATGAGGTGACGTTTTCATTGGTACCATTTTGGGGTACATACGACTTTTTGATCGCTTGTTATTACACTTTTTGTGAGTCAAGGTGAAAAAAAATAGCTGTTTTGGGATAGTATTTATTAAATTTTTTTTACAGTATTCACCTGAGGGAGCAAATCATGTGATATTTTTATAGAGCAGGTTGTTATTGATGCGGCGATACCCGATATGTGTACCATTTTTATTTTTGTTAAATTTTACACACTAGATTTATTTTTGAACAGAATAAAATCTTTTTTTTGTGTTGCCATTTTCTGAGAGCTATATTTTTTTCTTTTTCTAGCGATTGTATCATGGTATGGTCTCATTTTTTGCGGGACAAGATGATGGTTTGATTGGTACCATTTTGGGTTAAATACGCCTTTTTGATTGCCTGCTATTACACTTTTTGTGAGGCAAGAGGGAAAAAAATTACTGTTTTGGCATAGTTTTTAAAAAAAATTTTTTTACAGCATTCACCTGGGGGGCCATCTCATTTAGTATTTTTATAGAGCAGGTTGTTACGGACGCGGCGATACCCAATATGTCTAACATTTTTATTTTTGGAAACGTTTACAGATTAGATGCATTTTTGAACAAAATAAAATATTTTTTTGTGTTGCCATTTTCTGAGAGCCATATTTTTTTATTTTTCGAGCGATTGTCTTAGGTAGGGTCTCACTTTTTGCAGGACAAGATGATGGTTTGATTGGAACTATTTTGTGGTAAATATGCCCTTTTGATCACCTGCTATTACACTTTTTTTTTATTACACAGGGTAGGTGACCAATAAATGGCTGTTTTGGCATAGTGTTTTCAGCATTCTCCTGAGGGGGATATAATGTGATATTTTTATAGAGCAGGTTGTTATGGACGTGGCGATACCCAATATGTCTTATTTTTTCATTTTTGTTAAGTTTTACACATTAGATGCATTTTTGAACAGAATAAAATCTTTTTTTTGTGTTGCTATTTTCTAAGAGCCATATTTTTTTTGGGGGGGGGCGATTGTCTCAGGTAGGGTCTAAATTTCTGCGGGACGAGTTAACGGTTTGATTGGTACCATTTTGGGTAAATACGCCTTTTTAATTGCCTGATATTACTTTTTTGTGAGGGAGGGTGACCAAAAAATGGCTGTTTTAGCACTGTTTTTTTTTTGTTTGTTTTTTTACTGCATTCACCTGGCGGGGTGGATGATGTGATATTTTTATAGAGCCGGTCGATACAGATGCGTCAATACCTAATATGTCTACTTTTCTTTTTTTCCCTTTTTTTTTTACAATTTTTTTTTTTTACTTTATTTTGACAATGCTTCTGCATTGTAATGCATTGGTTGTAAGTGTATTACCAGTGTAATACAGCCTGCTTCCTGTGAGATCCAGGGGGCTGTATCTCAGGCTCGCAGGGATGGCAGCCACGATGCCTAAGGAAGGCATCGGGCTGCCATCCAAGTCATCTGGTCCCCGTCACTGTAGCGCTGGGCAGCAAGTCCCTTCCTGCAGGTCTGGAGGGGTTAACATCTGACAACAATGTGCAAAAAATTGGCATAAACTAAGCCAACAAATAGTGGCTAACATTAGACACAAAGATACTCTAGATGTAGCACGGAGCTTGAGCCACTTGAGCCACTATGATAAATCTGCTGCGTTCTCTGATTTCTGATGCTGTCTAAATGTTAGTATCAGTAAAATTGGGCCAGAGTCTGCAAGAATACAAAGAAAGGTGGAGTTTTGACAGATCATAATACTTGCACAAGTTATTTCTTTCAAGAACATTCAATGTTTTCCAAGAACATGTCAATGTTTTCTTAATAAAATATAATATGTTGAGTGTAACAAGTCACCAGTAAAATATTTGTAACATTGTAGTTGGAATCCTAATGTTCTTGAAATATAATTACAAGGCAAAAAAAAATCTTTTGGTAATTAAGTCAGTGTGCAAAACATCTGTCCTTGAGATGAAATCTGAAAATTTAGCAATGCACTGTGAACGCCGCCTCACACCTCAGTAAATACAACATTAATACAGTATTAAAATAGACTGTAATAATTACTTAGGACTTAACTGCTTTGCTTTAAAAACATTCATTTAAGCACGTCTTCTGGAATAAGGATATACAAGCAGATTTATGATCTTAAGATATTTTCATCCTTGTACCTTCTCTAAAGCAAAAAATACAATTATTTTAATTTTTCTTCTTTCTTATGTCATTGTTTTTTTCACTAAAAATAAGCAAATTCTCCAAGACATGTATTATTACTGTATGTTAATAGGCATGTGCGGAAGATGAACAGATTTTGCAGAGCAACTGGACTGTACATTATATACACTACAGCTCACTGTATTATAAGTACTGATACTGTTTCAAATTTTTGATAGTTGGCATTGGGATTAAGGCTGTACATTGTATGGCTCGGCTCAGTTACATTGACATGAATCTCAGTTACCTGTACTCATGAGAGTGAGAAATATAAGAAACAGTGAATGCCTGTAAAACATTTATCCCTGGCTATGATATTGTAGCATCCTACTCCAGAGTCACGATACACTGCAAAGTGCAAACAAATTAATTTCTGTGCAAAAGATGTATTTTCAGTATTCTGTATACACAATAATTTGATAGGCCACATCCACAGCCACCACTGGTGTCACCCCCTATATATAGAGAGGAAGGAACATTATAGTACTGGTCAAGGAGAGACTAGTCAGACTAGGCTCAGTATAGTGAGAGGAGCACATCTGAGCTGGGCCAGAGAGAACAACTACAAAATCAGGCCAGATGTAACAAAGAGGTGTAGAGAAAGCCCAGTATGGATAACCTAAAATAACGTATTGATTCTAAGGCATCCATGTTCAGGAGTTGCCGCCAGTGCATACCAAATAACAGTTTGGCCCACTGTGAAATATCCACATCCCACGGTGGACCCTGTGGAGTGTACTGTCAGTACAGCGACCTGTTCAAAGAAGAAGCAGAGCTTTTTCCTGTGATTAGGGGGAATCAACCTGTTGGTTGCATCACATTGTCTAAAGTAAAGTATACCCCCCATGTCGTGATGCTCATGTGTACTCACGTCAGCTAGTGAAGTGCATAGTAAGGAAGACTACTTTAACTACTTCACAGTGCAATATGAGAATACTCATCTTAAATAGTGGGTCCTTCCCACATTTGGATGAGCATTCTCATCTTACAGTTAGCCTCATTGCTCACACGGACCGCTTCAACCACTGGCAGGGGACAGGCTGCTACTGACAGCTGGACCACTGCTTTATCCGCCAGGATCAGTGAAAACACAGATGCTGGCGGATTAATCCCCTATATGCCGTGATTGTGACTGTGGCATATAGAGGAGGTTCGCAGAGGAAGGGAGCTTCTTCTCTTACCCCATCAGGTCCCCTCGCTGCAATGGTGGGGTCCTGATGGTTGCCATGGCAACCTCAAGCCTTGCGAAGGCCTTGGGGCCCAGCAGCTATGGTGGTCTTTGAGGCCCAGCCCCCTGGCCAGCCACATAGGTGAACTGTCAGTGTTATACATGTATGCATTGTACTGCATTAAAACAGGGATCAGAGCCTGAAATGTTTAAGTCCAATAATGGGCCATACGTAAAAAGTATTTAAAAAAAGTGGAAAAAAGTATTTTTAACAATAAAAAAATTAAATGTTTCAAGTAAAACAAAAAACCCTTTCCCATGATCAAGCAATAATACAAAAAACTAAATAAAAAATAGACATATAAAATATTGCCCTGTCCGTAACAGGTTCTATGAAATATTACATGATCTACCCTGTCAGATGAATGCAAGTCTGTCAGTCTACTGCATGTGAAAAACTGTCTTGATCTGTTTGCATTTGAATTCTTCAGTAAAAAAAATGTTCTGCTGCACAACTGATTCCTCACTACTACTACTACTACTGCACTGCAAAGCGTTGGTGTCATGACAACCGGGACTCTTCCTTGTACCTTAAAACTCTCACCACCAAGGGCACCTTAACCGTCATTTGGTAGAAGATCCCCATAACCAAAATGTGCCCCAAAGGAAAAAAATTCTGCCCTTCTACAACTCCCCTTCGGCCACACACACTCACAGTCAATTCAGTTTTGTTGAGTATTTCCATTATTATTATTTCCTTACATTTTTATCACAAGAAACTTGAATAAGCGATGGCTCCAAATACCATTTTATAATCATACTTAATGCAATACAGTTATGTGGGGAAAAAAACCTTCAATATATGATCAGAACTATGCTCATCAATGGGTAGAATGATGACACCATGGCAATCTCTGGGGCACAATTCTCCTTTTATCTATCCAGGCACAGCACCATCCAAACAATATAACATGGGTTGAACGAGAGTGAACTGCAATAGCAGACACAGTCATACTTTTTTGAATGCTACTCTAAATGAATGAAGGGACCATGGTGTCCTATATTTTGCTAATAAGTTGAGATTAGTGATGAGCAAAGTATTCAAAAATTCGATTTGGCTGCTTCACTGACTTCATCATGAAGCGCATTTCTTTGTAAGTAGCAGGTGCTAGCTAGTAAGTAGCGGGTGATAGTTAAGATATCAGACTACACCATTGAAGGCATAGTTTCCCAAGCAACGGCCTTCAAATGAAAGATCTGGAAACTGCTCTAATAATCCAATAGTGAATTATTTACCCAATCACATGGTGTTCTGGTTTTCCATTAAATGTGTAGCACAAAGTAAATCATTTTAGTGTGGTACTTTAAAGGGATTGGCCACTTTCTGACTTCTGCTGACTGAGGATTGCATGACACATTAATATAGCCTTTGTTGATATTCTCTAGCCTTTGCTATAATTCATAAGTCATGCCCCCTTGTTTGGCAGGTTTCTGTGCCGCCCGCTTAGAGGTCCTGTCCATAAGATGGCCACTGATGGAGGGTTATGTGACCAGACACATCACTCAGCCTCCTCTATTCTAACACACTGCACTGTATTTGAATGGACTAGACTAAGTGATTGCCCTCCATCAGCAGCCATTTTATGGACAGGACCTCCGTGTGGACAGCAGAAAAGACTTGGCAAACAAGGGAGCGTACCTTGGCACAGAATTTCAAAGAAGACTATAATAGTAAGTGCCATACAGGGGCGTAGCTATAGGGGAAGCAGGGGAAGCGGCAGCTTTGGGGCCCAAACTCTGAAGGGGCCCACCCAGAATGAGGACTTATTGTCAGGGCCCCCTCAACAGAATTATACAATGACACTATATACAGTGACTCTGTAGGAAATGGACGCAGTGGCTACCAGCTCTTGTCTAAGAGAGTGATCTTGACTAGCTACAGGAGTGGGGGTTGCATGCGAGTAGAGGGTTGTGAAGACGTTTCTGGGGGAGTTCCCATTCAAAAATTTGCTGTGGGACAAAGTCAGTTCTAGTTACGCCACTGGTGCCATATAGCCATCTTACAAAAGCATTCATCGAAAGTAGCCAGAAAGTGGCCCTTTAAAGTGGCAACTACTGTAGAAATATTTTTATATTTTTTATTTCTGCGGTCACTCTTTCATTGTAATGCATTTTCTTATCTTTTTAGAACAATGAAATCCTACCACCACATGTATGATTCATTTACTCATTCCCCGTTTATTCAATCACATTCATTCAGCATTCCACATGCGCCATCTGTCCATTGTGTCTCCTAAGGCCCAGTGGATACTGTTACTTCCTTGAACCTTCTTTTCCAAGAATTTCATTATTAACTTAATGTAAACTAATTACAGGTCAAGGTAAATGGTGTCAAGCTGAAATCCCATGCCGGATAATCCCATACCGGATAATATATTTTCTGAATACCTTAAATACAGTTATTTCCCCTCCCTCGTCCTTTTTTTGTACTTAAATTATACCAATACCACACACTAAAAACCTATACCTTTTACTTCTGGCCATCAAAGAAATATTTCTGGGCGCAGAGACTTCTGGCTATAACACTATTTCATTGTGTTTTACAGTTCTGTTCCTTTAATATACATATATGCAATATACCAGCGCTGCTGTGTTTGGTAAAACTTGTATAAAGTAAGCGGTAACATAGTGCTCCCACTTTACAGTGTGTGAGAAGAAGTTACGCAGTTGCTGATTTTGACTTGTTTAGACCATTTGCAGTTGCCATGTGCCGACTAACAGCTGTTTCTTATTCTGCCGAAAGGGAAAAACCAGTATTGTGCTTTACGTAATTATCACCACATTATTAATGACAGGTTCAAGAGCCGGAGTGGCTTGTTCTGTATGGGGTTCGGTAACACTGGCTTTCAGCTTGGCGGAGAACAAGTCTGCTTGTCCCAATGGTGATCCATTCTGTTGCGTACTGGGTATTAAGATTACTTCCGTCTTCTAGTAAATGTCTAATTAACTGGTCAAACAATTTTCTATAAACTTATCAACAGGTAATGACAAGAAAATATACTCTTTGTTTGGACTTTGTATCCCTTACACCATACCAGGGATGGCCAACCTCCGTCTCTCCAGCTGTTGCAAAACGACAACTCCCAGCATGGCCAGACAGCCTACAGCTATAAGCTTTCAGCAGGGAATAGTAGGAGTTGTAGTTTTACAACATCTAGAGAGCCACGAGTTGCCCATCCCTGCACTATACCATTATTCTGAACCCCTCTCCAGGTATGCAGGATTTTGTAAAGGGGAGGATTCACAGAAATGAACATAGACATATATAGTACACACTTGTAAAAAACATGTCTACATACAGAAAAAAGGCCTAGCAAACTTGATACTTAAAGATAATGTACACCTTTGGGGGCATTTTTTTTTAAATTTTTGCATTGTATTCATTTTGAGCTAAAAATAATGCATCATGCAAACATGCAATCATAATAAGAATTTGCCTCTGAAGGTACACATAGCCTTTAAAAGGGTTTTCCAGGAGTTCAATAAGGATGACCTATTCTCAGGATAGTTCATCAAAATCTTATCGTTGGGGGTTCCAGCACCTCCTCCAATCAGATGTTTGAAAAGGCCAGTGAGTTCTGGGACCTTCTCACAGCAAACCAAGCATAGCACTGTAAGTTGTAAGTAGCTGTGCAGCCTAGGCCATTCACTTCAGTAAGACTGAGCTGCAAGTAGGCCATACGACCGATGAACGTGATGTCACTGGTCTAGGAAGAAGTCGCAGTGCTCACCTTAGAACTATGGCCTCTTTAAAGAGGAGCTGTCACACGAAATGCAATTCAATATGAAAGTCCCATGTTAAAGAGCAGGAGGGGCCAAGCAGACTAATATATAGCTTTGTGGCAAAAGATTCTGTAAAACTAAATAAGCTCTTTATGCAAATTTATAGCCATTAATCACCGATAACTCACTCCTGTATGAAAAAAGAAGAGATATAAATGTATAAATTACAGGTCTTACTGAATCTTTTTTCACAAAACCATATATCAGTCTGCCCAGCTCCTCCTGTTCTATAACATGGTGCCTTCAGATTGCATTGCATTTTGTGATGACAGGTCCTCTTTCACCACCTGATTGCCAAGGGATCCGGGAAGTCGGACCTCATTGATGAGATGTTGATGACCTTTCCTGATTCCTGAGGAAAGGTCATCAATATTAGCCCATCAAGACCAAGGCAATTTTCACCATTAGGAACAAGCCAAATTTTGCAAATCTGAAATGTTTTACCTTACCATACGTGGTAAAAACTGGCACATTGAGATGGTACAACCAAAGGCATCTGTGTTGGTCCCATGTTCATATGTGCCTGTATTGCTGAGAAAAAAAAGTTTTAATATATGCAAATGAGCCTCTAGGAGCAACTGGGGCATTGCCGTTACACCTAGAGGCTCTGCTCTCTCAACAACTGCTAGACCCTCTTCACTTTGATTGACAGGGTCAGGTGTGATGACGTTTACACTGCCATTGCCTCATGACACATATGAACATGGGACCAACACAGATGCCTTCAGCTGCCAAGTGCACATGCAACAGGTCAGCCAGTGTCATAGGTACAAATCTGCTAACGCCCTTTAAGAGACAGGCCTCATGCCCTTGCTGCAGACTGCAAATTGCGGTCGGCAATGCATGGGCACCAACCGTGTACCCGCCATCTACAGATGGAGACCCATTGACTTGAATGGGGTCTGCAATCCACACTCGACTGTCTGCACCGCCAAAAAGTAGTGCATGCACTACTTTCTTGCACTGCGGAGGCATGGATCAGACGTTTTCTGTCTGCAACGTATGTACTGTATTGCGGACCTATTCATGTGACTGTGTCTGCATTGGTGATGGCCAGTGCCTGTACATTGGGGACCCACTGTTTGCGGGTTGCAATATGGGCATGGCCGGCCAGTCATGTACATGAGGCCTTATCTGTACACTACAAATAGGATGTGTCTGCCTTTTGTGACAGTTTAGTGGACAGTATAAAAAAAAAGTACAACAAAGTCCAGATTTATTTTTCTGTAGACACATTAAAAAAACAATCAATCAATAAAAAAAAGATTTGTAACACAAAAATTGGATTAAAATAGTTACTTTTCTGAAAATAGACTCCTTTTAATAAAATACTATATTATCTCTCGTCAGCCTCCTTGGATTCCAGCTCTTCTTATATAAGTGTCAGTGTGTACGTGTAGAAAAAAAAAAGTCTCAGGGATGAAAATAAAGAAAATCAGTGCTACAATGCCAAAACGAATGCCAATCCAGTAATAGCTGGTAGAGATTTTTGCCGGCAGGAAAAAGAGCAGTTCAATGGTATTGCTACACAAAAGTGACCACTCATCATGCAGGAATTTCTTGTACCACCCTGGGCGACTATCAGCTTGTGAATTCCCACATCACTGGAGGGAAGTTCTTTTTAATTTAGCTCAGGTACCTGGTTCCTCGCTTGTACTGTTATATTTTACTCAGCTTATCTTTTTCTGTTTCAGCTTAATTTGGGCAGGTGTTCACCTCAAGGTATCTGATAAACTTCAATAGAAAATTAAACTTCTAGTGCTGTCTGAGCTCTGTCTGACAGTCCTCAGCCAGATCTTCAGTCTGTAGTATCTCCATAAAGAATATGATATTTCTGTAATTACAGTATCTATAGCAGTGATGGTGAACCTTTTAGAAACCGGGCACACAAACTGCAACCCAAAACCCACTTCTTTATCGCAAAGTGCCAACACGACAATGTAACCTGAATACTACAGTCCAATATAATATATCTTCCATGAACTTTATCATTTAGCTATAATAGCCTGTCTACATTCAATGCGCTGCCTGTGCTGTTCATAGTGCGCCCTGCGCTCATGAATGGCAGAAGTCTAAGGCATATTGGTACACCATAGACTTTTTCCAAGGTGCGGGTGCCCACAGAGAGGGCTCTGAGTGACCCCTCGCACCTGTGCCATAGGTTCGCCACCACTGATCTATAGATTGATGCAATCAGAATTAAGGTATTAAGGAGCATCTTAGGTCATTCAGGACCACCATTTAATTTGAATATACTGTACTGTAGTCAAATTCTAACTGATCCAGGCATGGACAAATAAGCTACCCACTAAGGCTCTATTTTTTCCTGAATTGTACTTGAGTGGTTTCTAAATTTTCCTACTTTATCTAAGGATAATAAAGTAACTGTCAGGGCAGTGGGTGAGGAACCACTGTGCTAGCCAACTGATTTACAAATAGATTTTACTTTGGGCTAATCCTAAGGGTGTTGTCCTGGCAGTCCTCTGGTATTCACCATTTAACATGGATTTCGTGGCAGGGGAGCCACGGGCTGCTACTTCCTGGAGTAATCTCTTTGTGGTTAATAGCTGACCCATTGGGGATCAGACACAGGTATTTGACAGCAAAGGGACAGGAAGAAGTGTAGTCAGGACAGGCAGAGTATGTGCTATACAGTATTAAGTCTGGGGGTCAGGGCTGGCAGCAGAACGCCAGAACAGAGGTCAAGCACAAGTCAGGTCAGGCAGCGGAACAGAACACAAGAAAAGGTCAGTATATGGGCAGACAACAAGATACAGTGCACCTATTGGGAACTTAGCAAGCTAAGGAACCTAATTTCTCAGGCACATTCCCATAGGGAAAGGTGCATAAGTCCCCCAGGGTTGCCAGACTTAGGCTGCAGGTTGAAGATGCAGCTGCATGCACACTGGCCGTTTAAGAGCTGGAGGGAGTGTGTGCCCCTATGGGTACTGGTGCCTGTTTGGAGGGACAGAGCTACTCTGGTGGCCAGGCCCACTGGGAAAAGGAGGAGAGCAGGAGATAGGTCCATAACGCTGGGTGACACAAGACTGGGCTGGTTTAGAGAAGCAATGGTGGCCTCATGATATCACTGTAACGGTAACATTCAGAAAAAGTATGGGTAGAGTTTGCTTTAGCTTGGTTTTATGTTGAATTTTCTAAGCAAGTTGTATTCATCCTCCCCTTTCTATCGAAAATAAATAGCTACAGTAGGTCTACTGTTGAGGTCCAGAGAAAAACCAGTCTGGTCTGACCAGTCACTAGAGCATAACTGTCTCTTCAGCAGTCTCTCTGCCTTCGCCTGTCTTCTGCAGCTCCTCTCTTCTTCTCCCCCCCGCCCACTCCATAAACTTCTATGTAATCTGATCCTTACATGAGCAGGCAGTTCATCTTCAGATGGATTTGAACAATGACTTGAGACCTAGTAAAATAGGGGTAGTAAGAGAGTAGTCTCATAAAAGAAGAAGGAAGATTCTTTATCTGATGACATATATTACAAAGTTTCTTCCTGCACTGTTCATTTATTTTAAAAAAAAATGAAGCTACAGTCACTCTTTAACAAATTGCTTTTCTCTCATGCCCCAGTAGCAAGTCTATGACACTATGGATCTCACACTCATTATGATTATTACTAGCATGAGTATTTTTATCCTATAGCAAGTTTTCTGTTGCAAGGCAAGATAATATTTAAAAAAAATCACAGGATTAGTATTCCAGATAATATTATTTATGAGTTGCTAAAGTTATATTTATATGTTTTCTACATACAATGAAACCGCTTTTCATGTACTTAGTGTAAATGTGCTCACAATTAGTCTAATTTTTTTTTGTCAGAAAGATAGCACAAGACACAGATTTAGATCCGTTCCCCTGGAAAACATTTCTCAGAATAATGGAAAGTTAATTCCAAATACTTCAATTAATCAATAGATTGAGTAGGTGGATACCAATTAGTCTAATGTTAATTCTCATGAATAAGGAGCATAAATTAAGACGAGAGCTATAAAATATGATTGTTTCTTAATGACAAGTTATTATAATTTGATTCATGCCTAGCTGCTGCATGTGTATGAGCCGATCAACTGACATTACATTAGGTACGTACAATAATAAGGAATAAGGAGGAGAACACAACGCTTCCATGTTCATCCAACTTCCTATGTGATTAGTCGTTCATCGATGCTGCTTGACCAATTTTGAAACACATTAATTGCAATGTAAATACACTACAAAGTATTTGAAGTTATTATGTGTGTGTGTTGGTTCAGTCGAGCATTATGGGTACAGTTGATGGTTTTAATTCTTTGAATGTAATTGTAACTCAAGGGGGTCAAAATATATCATATGGCCTCTTGGCAAAGCACAGTTATGAACACATATATGTAAACACATAAATACAAAATATTCAGTGGCAAATTCATACAGTCGCATGAACATACATATACGGTTATTCACTCTTGGAATGCACCAAAATACGCAACATACCTTCAAAACTAAACTTGTTGAAATACCTACCCTCCTCAACATTGAAATTACAACACCAAGGGGAAGACATGGAATTATGGAAACCATAGGATTGATAGACATGTTAATGATGCCAAGGATAGAAAAATGGAAACAAAATATTCGAAACATTTTGGTTTATTCAGTATCAAGTATGAGTGTCACGCACAGAAATACACACACACTTAGCATGCTGTGAATGAGGCTATTAATAGTTGTGCAGGTACCCT
Source organism: Rhinella marina (assembly GCA_900303285.1). Taxonomy (NCBI): domain Eukaryota; kingdom Metazoa; phylum Chordata; class Amphibia; order Anura; family Bufonidae; genus Rhinella; species Rhinella marina. Next base: position 22,609 of record ONZH01029762.1, read on the forward strand.
AGAATAGGGCATTTGTAAAATTGTTTGTTGTTATTTAAATGTTATTTCATGTTATAATGTCCAGTTTTGTATGGATATGTAAGGGTTAACAATCTTGCTGCTACTCTGTAGGAAACTAGGAGATGGGCTTATGCCTATTCCTGGATAAGTGGGAGGCTAGTGTTAGGAAGAGAGAGGAGAAACATGTGCACACCTATGAGAGGACTAGGCCTGAGTCCCAGAGCATCACTTTGAGATATTTTTTTTAATGAAGAAAGCAATCCATTCCATACTTTACAGTAATCTGGAAAAAGAAAGAACTGAAAGGTCCAGAATCTGCATGGCCAAGCATTGGATTCAGTCAGTAAGGAATTCACTGTTTAAGGCTGAAAGAGACTTTACTGCAATTTAATGGATATTGCTAATTAGTATTGAGCGAATTGAAGCCAAATGAGTTGACTTTGATAAGAATTTCAAATAAAATTCAATTCATCTAATTTTCCTGAAATTGTATTAACAAAAAAAAACATACTAACGTCATCTATTTCCAAGCGAAGAGGCCGTCATGGCCGTCTTGATTGCAGAAACCACGCAAAATATTGCTCAAAATCGCACAGCCAGTGTGATGACATTGTGATGTCACCGTGTGAGATTTTGCGCAATTTCTTCAAACAAGGCGGCCACTACATGAGCAAATGAATAAGGTTTTTTTCTTCTTTACCCTGATGAACCCCTGAAAGGCCAAAATTGTAGCCTCAGATGCCGCAATCAACAATGAATGCGGCACCTGAGGGGTTCAATGACACAATCGCTGTTCCCCGTCATTGAGCCCGCTACATACAAAGAAGTGCACTTTGTGACAAGTAATTCATAACAAATCAAATTTCTTTGTGAAATTTGGTAAATCAGCCAAATCAAATTTTTCATAACTTTGCTCATCTCTGTTGCTAATACATTCTTCCACACTATGACACTCCTGGCCAGCCATATATTAATCCTGTACCCTTCAGCCTCGGAATTACAGAAACGTTTGCTAAAGCCTCAGATGTTGCAAGGAGAGACTTTGGAAAGATATAGAGAGAAGGAGTACTACAACCCCCATCTTTGCCTATATCCACACATTGCTAAGATTGAATATTTGAACTGTGATTGTTTAGAATTGTGTTATCTTAGGATGTAATACAACTCCCATTCTGCAAAAGAGAGACTTTTTTCATTTTCTATAACTGGCCAAGGCATCTACACCTCCTACCTTACACCTATACCAAATTCATACTACCATGGGCAGTTCAACTACAGGAGCACCATAATCAAGGTGTGCCCAAAAAGAAGAAAGGATATGCCCTGCTGTTGTTGCCCAGCTCTACGGAACGTCAGTGTGAGGGCTGCCACTTTGATTTATGAAAATAACTGTTGAATAGAGATGAGCGAATCATTCAAAAAATTATTCGCCGAACATTCGCCGAACTTTTCCTAAGATTCGTAAATTCGACGAATAGATTCGTTGTATTTGCGTACAAAATATACGTTATTATGTGCTATTAGCGAACATTCGCTCACTAATAACGAACGTTCATTTAAAAAATGTACGCAACTTCTTGTACGCATGAGCGTACAAATAGTGTACGAATCCTCAGCGTACTATTGTCTATGCAATTATGTAATACGTAGGCGTGCACTCCTCAGAGGCAGAGCGAATATTCGAAAATGGCATCCAGGCGATCCTCATCATTTAGCTCTGAAGAGCTGAAATTCCTGATCCGGCTGATGGACAGAGAGGATTACGATGGCACACACCGCCATCCAAACCAGCAAAGGAGAAGGTGATCAGCAGGTGATCCAAGGCCTGCACCATCGTTTCCACACCGTGCGGACCCCGGGCCAGATCCAGCGGAAATGGTCCGATCTGAAATTCAAATGCCCAGAGCGGCTTAATGAGATCCGCGCAGATACGGCAGGGTGAGTAACAAAATATTTGATAAGTAAAAACATGTAAAAAGATTAGTGTATTGTATTGTATATATACAAGCATTCACTGCGAAAAATGAAAAAAGTATAGAAGGACAACGTGGTCGTGCGTAGTGCGCTGCAGTAATTTTGTTTCATGCTAGGCAATGCTTTTAACTCTCGACCCAAACAACTTAAGTGAAGGTATTCTAGTCATTATTGTTAATGGTGCTGGCCGTTCTCCCGTTTATGTCAGGCAAATGCACTAGTTCGAAAGAAAGTACCCTTATATGCCCCTTCATAGTTAGCGCTTCCTTCTCCTACACACAGACTCAAAGGCGTGCCCATGCTGCAGCTACTGTCAGTGGGCGATATCCAAAGTATTCCTACCGCACCGTGTTACCGATATAAAGAAAGTTATTGCGACAATAACTATTGCCATAAATATCTTTTTAGAAGAAAAAAATATGATATGACCCCCTCTCACACCCATAATATCTTAATAGTAGTATGTGTTAGTATTAAAAATAGTAATCATCTAACAATTGTGTACATTTTTATGTTGCAGAGCACCGTCAACGATGGCGTCACCACCGTCGAGGCAGGGCAGCCCCTGAAGTACCTGCAGCCTCTAGTAACTGTAAAACAGATTTAATTTATTTTTCATCCAAGCTACATGGGAGAAAGTAACTCAGTAAGAGCACTAGTGGTTAGGAACGGGATCCTCCCGCCCCAAACTATTCCCATGTAGCTACAACTGTTCATTAGAGTTGAATGTAAGGCTACTTCTACACTAGCGGCAGACTGGATTCAGCGGGTGAAGGGTCCCTCCAGATCTGTGCTGCCGCAAGTACACGTGTGGGGCCGGAATCGCGCTCCGGTCCAAATTCACTGTAATGGGGGTGGGCCGAGGATCTGGCCACAGCACGTTAACCCCTGCTGAGAGTCAGCCGGAGCAAAAATACAACATGTAACACGGACCCACATGTGTACCTGCGGCAGCATGGATCCGGAGGGTTCCTTCCCCCGCTGGATCCGGGCTGCCGCTAGTGTAGAAGTAGCCTTAGGCCATTATTTCATGATTTTTGACAGCTGCTGCACCACAGAGGAGCCGCTCTTATCGTCCTCCACCCCAGCGAGAGAGGACCCCACCTGCCCCTCCAACACCACCAGCCCAGCTACCAGAGGTAGAAGGTAAGTAAAAAAAATGTAATGGGTGGACCTTCTGTCTTCAAAATATGAGCTAAATGTATGTTTTATCTTTGGTAGCTCCAACAGACAGGGAGCAGTTTTCCCTGGACCATTGGAAGACCACACTGTATGGGTGTCCAGTAAGTACTACAAAAGGATCAGTCAGTACAGAATACATGTCACAGAATAAGTCGCTCCAGTACATTAAAGTTTAGATTTTTTTTGTGGGACAACCACTGTAACTCGATCATACATACTAAGTACATAACTGTTTCCACCTCTACAGACATCCCCACTGACTTCGAAGTGGAGGCTGGATTACGGTGCCTTGGCTCCAGGCTCCACGCTGCCTCCCGGCTCATTCGTGGCCTGCAGCTGGAGCTGTAAGACCTGCAGGACATGATGGCCCGACGTCAGCAAAGGCCGGAGTAATCTTATTTTTTTGTTCCTTTCTTTTGTTTATTATATTATTTATTTGTTAAGAAGAAGTTTTTATTTATTACTAAAATATTCTTGAAAAAATTGTGTTTTGAGTGTTTTGTTAAACCTTTAACACCTTCCTAATCCTGACATAGTGTGAAGAAGACAGAGTTTTTTTTCCCACAGCCATTTTCCCATATTAATGAACACAGCGGTGTCTGCCGGCTGAAGTATTACTGCATTACACACACTCCTGTTCACTGATTACAATTGACAGACAGAAAAATAAAAAAGGCTTGGCTTGTTTGGGCAACAAGCCTGTACATTCTACCTTAACATAGGCAGTGAAAATTATATGAGCTTTTTATGGCTGCCCCGGCCAGTAGTAGTAGGGGACGGAGTATATCAGCATAGAGTCATAAAAAAAATACAACAGTTGTATGCAGTGGTGTATAACAATGTCTGCTAATATAACTTGTACGGGAGGCAGAGGCAGTGTAAAAAACAAAAAAATTTTTAAATATATATAACATATATATATATATATATATATATATATATATATATATATATATTTATATATTTATTTTATTTTTTGGAGGGGGGGACTAAAGGCTGAGGCTCCAAAACAAACTTAACAATACTAAATAGAACTATTAGTAACATTAACTAACAACAGCTACTCTCCTACTAAGCGTAGAAAGCGGAGGTAGACAACAGTGTTTGGTTTTGAAATAGGATTTTGGAGACTTCGGGTTCGCACAGCCCATGACATGACACAAGACATTTGGCTTTAAAATTATGGCCTGGCTGACAGCAACAGTGGGAAGACACTCAGACTATTCTGCCCTGCAAGGCCTGATCTAATCACTACCAGCATCAGCAAGAGGAGTATGAAATTCGGATGTAATCCAGCCATTATTCATTTTTAAAAAGGTATTTTTTTGAGCACTGCCCGGTGACAGATTTGTCCTTTTGGGTGTCACCCCCGCCCCCAGCGGCACTAAAAACCCTCTCTAACATGACACTTGAGGCTGGGCAGGAAAGAAGCCCTAGTGCATAGTGGGACAGTTCTGGCCACTGTTGGCCTCAGGGAGGCTGTCCTCTATAACCGCCGGATTATAAGGTGGGCTTCGGTGGCTACTTTTTTTAGAAATTGCAAATGGGACACCACTAGGAGGGAACACTGAAGCCCGAGAGGTGGCAGAAAATGACGGGATTTGCTTGAGTGGAATGGTGGAGCAGGACAAGTCTGACCCCTGGCTACATATGGATACTGTATCAGCAGATGACAGCAGATCATCCACCTGAGAATGAGATGAGCGTGCCATCCACTCCACTACCTCATCTACTTTCTCCTCCACTACAATTTTGCGCCTTGGTGGGTTAGCCTGGTGGAACAACGGCCATGTATTGCGAATACTACTAGTAGATGCTCTGGCTACAGGTCCTTTGGCATTGCTGCCCTGCGCCACCTTCTCCTTTTTTTAAAGCTCAAAGTCTGGCTGGAACTGGACCCCTTTTGCTTATCCATTCCAGACATTTTTCAATTCACTCTGTGGCCCTGCAGCTGGTCTTTGTACTTGTATCTCACTGCCTCTCCCTGTCTCTCCCTATCTCTCCCTGTCTCTCTCTCCCTGCTTGATTAAATACTATCCCTGAACTGGCCCTGCAATTGCCCTGCAGTATCCCTGATATGTGTAATATGGATTCCCAGAGCTATTATATCAAATTTTCACAAAACAGGTCTTAGAACTTCACACTCAGTGCTTCTGCTCATCTCAGCAGTCGCAGCAGAAGTGATGTGTCACTGGCTTACCGAGCCTGAGCCAATCAGAGCAAGCCCTGCCCACTAGGTCAGGTGACCGCTTTTTTCCCGGGCTTTTGCGCACGATAAACGAACTAACAGTAAAAGTTCGCTAATAAATTGAATTAGTACGCAACAGTGTATACAGTAACTTATATGCAGCAATAGCGTATAATTTATAAGACAACTACGTAGCGAATGCGTACAAAGCCGAAGCGAATCACCTAATATTCGGATTCACTTCGCAGCTAAAAATTCCCTAGATTCGATACGAATCAACAAATTGACGAATCGATTCGCTCATCTCTACTGTTGAAGCCAGAGCCACTACCACTTTTATCTTTTGCTCCGCTTCTCTTAGGCTGTGGCAGTTTTCTGAGGAATATTCTGCTACACTGAATGCAATTGGAATCTAGTGGCAGCTCCCTTTGCAATTGCTGACCAATGACATCTCAGATGTGCTCAATAGAAGACAACTCCAGAGATGTTGCAGGCCATGATAGCACATTTAGGCCATGCAGGCTGCTCACAGTAACACGAGCGACATGCGTCCTGGCATTGTCCTGTTTAAAAATAGCTCCTAGGAAAAATAAGCACTCATATTATTTTTCTGTGCTTTTTGGGGTTTATAAACACCCTACGTGTGTCCCTCATCTTTTGCCTAAAAATACAACAGGGCGTTAAAGACCACTTTGTGCATTTCCGGCCCAATTTGGTGATTTAAAAAGCTTGTGTTCACAATGGTAGAGGCTCTGGGGTGAAATAATAAATTAAACCCACCCGAAAACTGACCCCATTTTAGAAACTACAACCCTTAAGGTATTTACTGAGGGGTGTTTTGAGTATTTTGACTACATAGACGTTTTGCAACAAATGGTGCAAAGTGAAAATTGCAATTTTTCCACAGATATGGCATTTCAGTGAGAAAGTATGAGAGCGCTCAGGATTAAAAGAGTGCCATCCGCTTTTTGAGGCCCAGTGTATTGATTTACACAGCTTGTGCTGACAACTGTAGAGGATCTAGGGTGAAATAATAGATTGGGTGAAATAATAGATTGACCCCTGAGAAGTGATACTATTTTGGAAATGCCAGCGCTTATTGTATTTATTAAGGAGTGTGGTCAGGTATTTTGCAGAAATTAATGTGCATGGACCATGCAAAATAAAAATTGCAATTTCTTCACATATGTGGCATTTTAGTGCCCAATATGCTGTGCCTGTTGGTCCCATCATCACACCTTTTAAATTCTTAGGCAGATTGTATGGGCACAAGGCAGGGCTCAGAAGGGAAGGAGAGCCATTTAGCTTTTGGATCACAGATTTTGCTGAATTGTTTTTTGGATGCTACATCACATATGCAGAAAACCTGAGGTACCCATACAGTGAAAACCTTCAATAAAGGTTATGTACACCATTGGGCACATTTTGTTAATTATTGTATTGTACTCATTATGAGGTAACATCATTTTTTTTTTCAATCAGTCTTTTTTAGACATATGGAGTCCTTTTCTATGTACATAGCTGAGATGCCCTACTTGCAGGATCTGAATTTTCTCTCTTCTCTGTCAGGAAATAAGGGTTCTTACATGACTGGCACAAAGTGAAAGTGAAAGCTAGAAAACAGTTAACCCTTTGTGACTGAACATCTCAATATTTTTAATAAAGACCAGTTGAAAAAAATTATTTGAGCCCAAAATGAGTAAAATGTAACTATAAAAAAATGTGACTGAAGGTGTACATAGCTTTTAAGTTATATGTCAAGGGATTGAGTGAGCATTTTGATACCACAGGCAGAAATTAATAAGCAGGTGACAAAATAAGAAATGCAAGCTGCCCAGAGATATGGTTTCAGTGCCCAATATAATTTTCAATATGCAGTGCCTTAACCCTGTATCTGGCAACTTTATCTATTATCTTCCTCCCTTCTCTTAGTGTTAGAGATAGCAGCACAGAAGGAGAGGAGGTTATATATGGATGTGTGGAGGGAGCAGACAATCCAAGAAAGGTACGTAGTTCACATGTGCTGTAAATAGGGAAGAAAGAGCAAAAAAGGTAGTTTGCATGGAAAAGACAGCAGAATCCTAGACACAGATCCATCATATATTAAATATCCACTTGAGAAAAGTCTAAAACTAGGGGCAGGTTGAAAACTGTATCGGCGGTTTGAAAACAAAGGGAAGAATGAATGAAGATTTCAGACTGAACCTTACTGCAACTTTTTAAACTCAAGCTAACCATTAATATGTGTAGAAATCCTTTATTCATTCATAGGTGTCCATAACCATTAAGTGATTTTGGCATGGTGTCTACAGCATAGGACATTGAAATGGATAACTTGTGGGTTATATAAATCCTCTTACTGGATTGCCAAGCTTGTAAAGACATTAGCTCCCAATATATTGTGTAGAGCTTTGTTCACAATAATATTTCCTATTGCAATATTTGACGTGGCTCAGAAATGGAACTTCAGTTCTAACCCCATTCAGCCCATTACATACAAATCTGTATTCATTTGGCACAAGGACGTTCTGTAATTATGACAATCATTAGTAGTGCCCCTGACAGATAGGAGGTTGGAGGTCAGTGTGTTTATTTTTTTCCGTTCCCTGGGGAGCGGTGTCATGCCACAGAGCAGCATTGTTTGACTACGTTGAGCAGGAATGGTCTATCTCTGCATTCCAGAGGCATACAGGAGATGCCAACACAGGGGGTCGCATTAAAGGTTAGTCTGGGCAACTTGTTATAACATACAAGATCTCTCTGAAGTGTCAGGATGATGGTTTGTTTTAAAATGTATAAAATATATTTGAGAGAATGTCTTGGGAACCAGAAATGTTAATAAACCATTATTTCACCCGGATTATGTATAGCAGACAGGTTTAATGGACCAGCAAAGACATACAACATGGAAATACTTTACAGGATAGAAATGGTACATGGATCTAGAGGACACAACTAGTACTATCAACCATAAGAATAGAATCAGATTCTATTGAGATTTGATTTGGGTGAATTTTTGAACAGGGGACTTTTCTAGGCATTTTAGGTATTTTCAATTCAGGTAGAATCGATTTGTACTCAATTTGGACAAATTGGACCTGAAATACATATAAATGTTAAGAAATTTGCTCATCTATAATGCAGGGTAAAGAGTATGTTTTAAAGATCTTATTTTTGTGTTTTTTGTGTTGTGATTTTTTTTAATTAATCTGGTCACGCTAATCACTGTTGATCTGGCTTCAGAAACCGCATATTATCATCTGCTATCATTTTGCAAAGCTGTGTCTAATTGTCACGATCTCCCTCGCTGGAGTTCATCTGATGTGCGGGGGTGGCTGGGCGGCCAATACAAAAATAACTGTTCTATCTAAATTATTATTATTCCCCTGTAATAACTCAACACTGCCACCACTAAGGTTTGTTTCAAGAGCTCACACTCTTACAGGAAGCCTACAGTTACTCCCTACTACCTCTATATAAGGCTAGTTTGTTAATTAAATATTATAATTTTTCCCCAAACTGTTATCTAAGTAAATAACCTTACTCTGTATGTGCTTCGAACTTAGAACATGGATTTATTCAAGAACACAAGACAGAACTTATTAAATGAAGTTTAATATGATCACAATGCTTATATATACAAAAAGAAAAAGTGTAACAAGTGTAACAAAATACATACAGAAATATAATGTAAACAGTTTCTTAAAATAAAAAGAAATAAACCAGAAACCTAAAGATCTCGTAGATTGCACAGACTCCAGTGCCGGGGCAGGCAGACAAGGACAAATCTTCACTACTTGAGTAAGCAAGAAATTGCATCCAGCCCTGGTTTTTCATACCTTATAAACTCTCTCTTTCTTTATCCATCCCCATATCCTCTGATGTTACTGGGGAGGATCTGAGTATAGCTAGATTCTTGAGTTTTATGACGCCAGCCCTGTGTTATCTTGGGTTGCTAAGGTGTGACTAGCTAGAAGTCAACTTCAAAGGCCCTAGATGACCAGACATAAATCTGCACACACAATCATATATACAGGACTCACCAGGGAGGGGGGAAGATAGACTTAGATTGATATCAATATTTGCAACACTAGTCAACATTGCCACTGAAAATGTAGTTTTACTTGATGGCCATTTTATACAAGAATGGGCCAAGAAAAATGCTCTTGGTTAGTGACTCTCCAATCTGGCATTTGAGTGCATCTGCACTTTCATTTTAGAGATCAATGGAGGTCTCAGTATCCGACATGACATAAGTACCATTTTTACGACTTACACTATAAATATTTTATTAAACTTCTTCTTACGTAGTTACAGTATCTTTTATTGGTGACAACCAATATGGATGTCATTATAATTTGCCCAAGAGTTATCTCCCACACGTCCCAGACTTCTAACTGTAATCAAACAAGATAATAGCTGTTACTATGGTTCAATGGAGTCCAGAACCTTAGAAAAAACTTTAAGTGACTTTTGCAACTTTTGTCATCTGTTCCAGCCTGCTGGAATACATTTTTTACACTTTATACTTACAATTGCAGTGATGTTGCATTATGGTTGATATTTTCATGATGTCTAACATACAGTATTGATCTAATAATGTGAACATTACCAATAAGCTGTTAGCATACGCAAATTGAAAAGCCATCCTGTAGCCTATGTAACATGAAAAGAGTCAATAATTTTTTTTGTCTATTTCCACTTTTTGATTGTATCTTTAATAGGAGGTGTTTCATTCAGATATATCCAGAAAAGTGACAGCAACTCAAGGCAGACATCTATTTTCAATGCACATACATACAATTAAAGGGGTTCTCCAGGAATTAAGAATTAAAATACGTAAATATTACTTCATTATAAATATATTCTCAAATACCTGTTATTAGTTGTAACGGCTCGTTTTGTCTAGGGAGCAATCATTAGGAGAAACAAAATGGTCGCTGTCCTATTAGTACACACAAAGCCTGTCCTAATCACACAGGAGGACAACACTGAGCTAAAGAGCTGCCTCATCCTCCTCTCTGCTCTGTTTGTCTGGGATTATGATCCTGAATACAGCTGATAAGATCTCAAGCTGAATCTCTGTAGGAATGGAGGTCATGAGATGTGGCTAATGAGCAGCAGCTCTTGTGTGCAGTCTCCATTACCACAGTCTGTCCTGTCCATCCTCTCTGTACTTCATGTCTCCTGATGAACTCCATTCCCACAGAGATTCAGCTGAAGATCTTATCATCTGTATTCAGGATCATAATCCCTGATAAGCAGATCAGAGAGGAGGCTGAGGTAGCTCTTTACCTCAGTGTTGTGAAGTAACTTGTCTTCCTGTGTGATTAGGACAGGTTCTGTGTGTAGTAATAGGAAGGCAGCCATTTTGTTTCTCCTAATCATTGCTCCCTAGACTAAACAAGCCATTATAACTAATAAAAGGTATTTGGGAACATATTTATAATAAAGTAATATTTACATATTTTAATTTTCTTAATTCCTGGAGAACCCCTTTAAAGTGCTTTTAATACAGTTTAGAATGTGCTATGGAGAGTTTGATTTGCTTCTCCCTTAACTAAGGAGCAACTAGAACACAAGACATGGTTGTAACCGGGTTGTTTCCAAAGGTAAACACAGGAATTGCCTGTGAATTGTGCGTGAACCACTGAATGGCACCTGCAGAATTCCAGTGGAGGGTTGGATAAATGACAACCTGGCCTGTGAACTGAAAATTGATGTCTGCCTTGTGGTATAGTCACTTTTTGGACTAATCTGAACTGAAAATACTGCTCCCCTTTAAAGATACAATCACCTATCACTAGGGTCTAGTTCTTTGATTCAAAGCATATTTACTGTGACGAGGGGGCATCCTCTGCGTCTGGAGGAAAGAAGGTTTGTACACAAAAATTGAAGAGGATTCTTTACGGTAAGAGCAGTGAGACTATGGAACTCTCTGCCTGAGGAGGTGGTGATGGTGAGTTCACTAAAATAGTTCAGGAGGGGCCTGGATGTATTTCTGAAGTATAATAATGTTACAGGTTATAGTTACTAGAGATGGGTCGTTAATCCAGGGAGTTATTCTGATTGGAGTCGAGAAGAAATTCTTTTCCCCTAAAGTGAGGAAAATTGCCTTCTACCTCACAGAGGTTTTTTGCCTTCCTCTGGATCAACTTGCAGGATAACAGGCCGAACTGGATAGAGAGATGTCTTTTTTCAGCCTTATAAACTATGTTACTATGTTATATTAAACCTTATTTATAATAGAAGGGTTGGGGCCCAAGAATGATTTCCTCAGCCCAACATAACATTGCCTAATTCGCATCCCTTGTAGAAGACAATTGAAGTGTAATCTTTGGGCATCTTTCCCCTCATTACGTTGATTTTACTGGAGAGGAACTCTTATAGCATTTATATTAAAGAAATATGGTTTCAATCTGTGCTAAAGTCTCCTCTTTCTACAGGTCCCATAATAGCCTACAAGGATCATTTTCTTTACTTATATAATGATGATGGTAACTTTTGAAATGTAAACCATTCCTATTCTTGTTTGTCATACTCAGTGCTAGGAACTTCCACCTGTCCATCCAGAAGGTTTCACACAATGATGTAGAACCAGAACACCGTAAAGTTTAGAATATGCCCTTTATAGTTTATATCATTTATTACTGTTCCCATTTCGACTTCCGATCTGCTCAGCAGGAAAGATCCCTCATAGCTGTTAATATAGTTAAAAATAAATTCTCAGTGCTTCAATTAATTATACTACTATGTGAAATTTTTGTGCAACCAGGCTGACACAGTTTGACTTTGCTCTCAATAAGCCACTCAAAATATATCAAAAATAGTTATTAATTTTGTGGTGGCAATATGAGGACGAAAATAAAAAAGAAATGGACTTCTGTTTTAGGTTAGACCATTTTTTCTTCATTATGATAAGAAGATAGAATAAGTGAAGGTTTGCCTTCTAGAACAATTATAGTCAACCCATTTCAAGGCCTATTTGGGCTCCATTTGATATCGGGCTGCAGTGACCTCCACTGTACCTTTATACAGTTCCAATTTAACGATGACATATGTATGGAGCTTTTCTCCTCTGGAGCTTCATAAAAATGAAACCTGATGGAGCCTATGTGAACACACATTAGAGGCTGCTCTGATCTGTAAAAGGGGGTTATATCCAGTGTTGGACAGAGGTGCTTAGGGCCCACCAGTAAAATGTATTTTGAGGGCCCACCATATGGATACATTCATATATTACCTGCTCACACAGCAGCAAGATGCTACCAGATGATTAAACATGGGGGTCCCTGTAGCAACTCTGAGAAGGTAGGTCCCAGGGGAAAAGAGGACACTCCTAGCTTTCTATTCCTAGAAGTCATCTCAGCTCTGATCATGTCTATAACAATAAACTGGGTAGCTTCTTTAATAATCTATCACGTTTTTTATATGAACATAAGCTGGTGGAGGAGCTGTACAGTGAATATATTGATGGAGTGCAGTAGGTCTACTGTGTTATGTGCCACTATATGCAGGGGGTGGGAGACTAGGGGCCCACCTTGCTCAGGGGCTCACCTTGCTCAGGGGCCCACCTTGCTCAGGGGCCAACCGGCGGATTCACCTATACCCCTGTGGGTCAGTCCGAGCCTGGTTATACCTACATCCTACAGTCACTGCCATACGGCCTGCAGTAAGCATGAGACCAATCATTATTGTCAATGTACTATGCTCACGGCCAAGAAGAGGCAGCACAACTGAAATAGCACACAACCAGCTGAACCTCAATGGGTAGAAAAAAAAAAAACATTTTTTACGCCCTAAAGCAGGCCTTTTTATTTATTAATAAAAGGACAGTATTGTTACTATGATTATAAATAAAGATGAGTGAATCAATTCTAAAATTCAGAAATTCAATCAAAAATTTTTAGTCATAGTACTTTCAATAATTTTATTTGGACCCAATTTGAATTGTACGGTATCTGCACAAATACGACTTCATGGGACCTGATCAGAGTAGTAGTTATAAGGTATACAAAGTCCAAATGCCTCTCTGACAGTTAAAAGGTGTTGCCCCGTTAAACTGGGGACAATCTTACAATTTTTGCATTGGGACCCAAGAGCTTCCAGTTACTCTTCACGACCTGATAGTTGGTGAATTTACAGATGTTTTATCAATCTGTCATAAGTAAATCTATTTTTTTATGTTTTTTAGTGTGCAAAAATTTTAGGGACCAGTAATAAAATTATAGCATAAAATGACTTTACTTCTTAATCTAGTGTGCCTTATAATTCCTTATTAGTCCTGGAAACAATGGCTATCAATAATTCTTGAGTAAAAAGTATTTTATGTATGTTTGTGCTAAATTTTAATTTATTTTAATATAACATGATTATTTCATTCTTTTTTTAAGTTTTTTTTTTTTAATTTTTTTCTTTTATGTTTGCATTTCCCCAATAAAATAGCTTTCACATCTTTTCCTTGTCCCTCTCTGCTTTAAAATCTTTCTCTATCAGTCTTTTTTGTAGAACGTATTGAACATGCTTGAAGTTAGTTAGAAATCTCGCCGCACATCATTTATGATAAAGATCAGATCCTTGATTTGAATTCCAGACCTCTAGACTGTGGTCTACTGACACCTCTTCAGTATTTGTGACATTTTCCAGTGATATACCATTATATCATTTTAAGCTCCTGAGACCAGATGACAAGATTTTGAGACATACGGATTATAAAAAGAAATGGTCATGGGACGTTCGGAGAATTCTTGCAAGGTGCAAATGAATATTGATATGTTTACTGAAGAGCACAGTTTAGGAAGTCATCAATTTGCCAAAAAAATATAAAGGATGTTACTGTGCAGTTTACAAATCCAACGGCGGAATATCAGGTGTTCATTTTTATTGCCGGCACCACAGAACAGATAATCTCTAGAGATAATCTCTCATCAAAACAGCTAGTCATTTCCTACCTGATATGATAACTATACGGCTTCAAATAATTATAAAATTGGACTCTTTGTTCACATGGCCCCTCTGAACCCCTTGGACCGCAATTTTGGTGATTGTATTATTATTTAGAATACAGTCATGGCCAAAAGTTTTGAGAATGACACAAATATTATATTTTCACATGATCTGCTGCCCTCTGGTTTTTATGTGTGTTTGTCAGATGTTTTTATCACATACAGAAATATAATTGCAATCATATTATGAGTAACAAAAGCTTATATTGACAGTTAGAATGAGTTAATGCAGCAAGTCAATATTTGCAGTGTTGACCCTTCTTCTTCAGGACCTCTGCAATTCTCCCTGGCATGCTCTCAATCAACTTCTGGACCAAATCCTGACTGATAGCAGTCCATTCTTGCACAATCAATGCTTGCATTTTGTCAGAATTTGTAGGTTTTTGTTTGTCCACCCGTCTCTTGATGATTGACCACAAGTTCTCAATGGGATTAAGATCTGGGGAGTTTCCAGGCCATGGACCCAAAATCTCTATGTTTTGTTCCCTGAGCCATTTAGTTATCACCTTTGCTTTATGGCAAGGTGCTCCATCATGCTGGAAAAGGCATTGTTGATCGCCAAACTGCTCTTGGACGGTTAGGAGAAGTTGCTCTCGGAGGACATTCTGGTACCATTCTTTATTCATGGCTGTGTTTTTAGCCAAGACTGTGAGAGAGCCGATTCCCTTGGCTGAGAAGCAACCCCACACATGAATGGTTTCAGGATGCTTTACAGTTGGCATGAGACAAGACTGGTAGTAGCGCTCACCTCGTCTTCTCCGAATAAGCTGTTTTCCAGATGTCCCAAACAATCGAAAAGGGGATTCATCAGAGAAAATGACTTTACCCCAGTCCTCAGCAGTCCACTCCCTGTACCTTTTGCAGAATATCAGTCTGTCCCTGATGTTTTTTCTGGAGAGAAGTGGCTTCTTTGCTGCCCTCCTTGAGACCAGGCCTTGCTCCAAGAGTCTCCGCCTCACAGTGCGTGCAGATGCACTCACACCTGCCTGCTGCCATTCCTGAGCAAGCTCTGCACTGCTGGTAGCCCGATCCCGCAGCTGAAACACTTTTAAGAGACGGTCCTGGCGCTTGCTGGTCTTTCTTGGGCGCCCTGGAGCCTTTTTGGCAACAATGGAACCTCTCTCCTTGAAGTTCTTGATGATGCAATATATTGTTGACTGAGGTGCAATCTTTCTAGCTGCGATACTCTTCCCTGTTAGGCCATTTTTGTGCAGTGCAATGATGACTGCACGTGTTTCTTTAGAGATAACCATGGTTAGCAGAAGAGAAACAATGGTGCCAAGCACCAGCCTCCTTTTAAAGTGTCCAGTGGTGTCATTCTTACTTAAAGCGGCTCTGTCACTAGGTTTTAACCTATGTATTTAAATACATAGGTTAAAACCCCTTGACTTCTACAGTTAGAACATACCTTTATTGCAGAGTACAGCGCAGCGGTTGTGCTGAAAAAAGACCTTTAATCTTTATGTTAATGAGCCTTCGGAGCACCGGGGGGCGGGCTCTTTCTTCCTGAGCACCGCTTCTTCACCGCCCCCCGGGTCCCGAGGCTCTCTCCGATGCCGACGTCCACGCCCCTCTGAAAATTGATTGACAGCGCTAGGCCGTTTGGCCTAGCGCTGAAATCCCGCCGGCGCATGCGCAGAAGCGCTTGCAGTGCCGAACACCGCAAGCGCTTCCATCCTTGTGCGCACGCGCCGTCACTTTGCTGAACCCGGAAGTGACGGCGCGTGCGCACAAGGATGGAAGCGCTTGCGGTGTTCGGCACTGCAAGCGCTTCTGCGCATGCGCCGGCGGGATTTCAGCTGTCAATCAATTTTCAGAGGGGCGTGGACGTCGGCATCGGAGAGAGCCTCGGGACCCGGGGGGCGGTGAAGAAGCGGTGCTCAGGAAGAAAGAGCCCGCCCCCCGGTGCTCCGAAGGCTCATTAACATAAAGATTAAAGGTCTTTTTTCAGCACAACCGCTGCGCTGTACTCTGCAATAAAGGTATGTTCTAACTGTAGAAGTCAAGGGGTTTTAACCTATGTATTTAAATACATAGGTTAAAACCTAGTGACAGAGCCTCTTTAATCATGACAGATTGATCTCCAGCCCTGTCCTCATCAACAGCCACACCTGTGTTAATGGAGCAATCACTGAAACTATGTTAGCTGGTCCTTTTAAGGCAGGGCTGCAATGATGTTGAAATGTGTTTTGGGGGATAAAGTTCACTTTCTAGGCAAATATTGACTTTGCAAGTAATTGCTGTTAAGCTGATCACTCTTTATAACATTCTGGAGTATATGCAAATTGCCATTATAAAAACTGAAGCAGTAGACTTTGTAAAAATTAATATTTGTATCATTCTCAAAACTTTTGGCCATGACTGTACAGGAGCATGGGGCAAGCATCATCATCATTATTGTTGAGCAAATCAAAGTTCACGAAGCGGACTTTGATCCGAATTTCAGGAAAGATTCAATTTGCTGCAAAGCCAAATTTTCTTTTACTTTGTGGTACCGAATAGATTTTCCTTGAAATGGTGATAAAAATGAAAAAAAAAATCATACTCACTTCATCCATTTCAGTGTGAAGAGGCCACCACGGTCATCTTGTTTCAAGAACGTGCATGGTGACGTATGATGTCACCACACAGGCTGACGTAATGACGTGCCGTGCGAGATTTCACGCTGGATCGTCAAGCTCAATTGCCACGACAGGAAGTACATTTTTTTAAAATTAGTAATCACTAAAATGCTTTAATATAGATCTCAGATGCAGCGATCAGTGATGAACGCAGCATCTGAAGGGTTCAATGACGGGGAGCTACACAATTACTCTTCCCTGCCATTCCGCCTGCTATTTAATAAAAAGCAATTTTTTTATTATTTTTAAATTCTACAAAGTAGCTGAATCGAATTTTTGAGAACTTTGCTCATCTCTAATTATCGTACAGTGCATTTGAAAAATCTTCAGATCCTTTCACTTTTTTACATTTTATGTTGCGGCCTTGTGCCAAATTTAAAACAAAAAACAAGTTTTCCCCCATCGATCTGCACTCAATACCCCATATTGACAAAGTGAAAACAGAATTTGAGAATGTGTAGCAAATTTATTAAAAAGGAAAAATTAAAATTTCACATTGACATACGTATTCAGATCAGACGCTTTGCTATGACACTATAAATTCAGCTCTGGGGGCTTCCCATTTCTCTTGATCATCTTTTGATCTAAACCTTGATTGGAGTCCACCCATGGTGAATTCAGTTTATTGAACATGATTTGGAGAGATAGCGCCCTGTCTATATAAGGTCTCACAGTTCACAGTACAAAGCAAAATCATACTTACCAGTTCAGTGCACTCTTTCTCGTCCTGCTTCTTTTACCAGTCCCTCCATCTCCTTCTGATTGATAAGGTAGGTGAGATATCTATGCAACTTGACTTGGTCATTCAAGAAAGAGAGGGAGCGGCTGGCAGAAGAAGCAGGAGGAGCAAGGGCGCACCTAGTGTCTTGGTCCTGCCCTTGGTGCACTTAACTGCTCATTTAAATATAAATTAAAAGTACTTTTGAAGCTGAGCTAGCCCTACAAGGCATCATTCCTGGTTTATCTGTGAATTCCCTAATGACAGACTCCCATTAACTTGAAAACATGAAGATCTACAGAGCCTCTACCCAAGTAAATAGTGCCCCTAGTGGTCAGGTCAAGTATTGCACAGAGGAATGGGCTGAACTTTAGATTCTAAATTAACATAACAATACTTTTTGATGGTTTTAGTGGAAACAATACAATAGGTCATTAGAGCTAAAATTGGCAGATATACCATCCCTTTGCTGAAATATATCTGCAACCATTTACTGTAATTTATAAAATTATTATTATTATTGATTATTATGCTATTATTTGAAAAATAAAGGCATCAACTCTAATTAACTCTCACTATTAGCTTAAGAATACAGAATATATGAGATTGTCTTGCAAAATACAGTACGTGGCTTTTTTTTTAAATAGTATACATAATGCATTAAGGGCTGAAAATATGCTAAAGTAATATAAACTTAAATATAAACTTAAAAAAAAGACACCCATTGAACCAGCTGCATGACAGCCATAATGACTTCTCAGCCAAGCAGAAAAATGCCATACTAAACAGTTTTGCTGCTTGTAATCATTTTTGGCCTTCCTGTGCGCTAAATCCTCAAGTTGTTGACCCTATTATGAGAACATGACAGGCACCCATGTCACTAGCAAGGACTGAAACAGGTGGATGCACCAAATCTATTTTTCCGACAGGTGAATCTGTGTGGCCATAGATGATAATTAGAAATGAAATGTGTGTGTCTTTTGGATCGATTGTCTCACAAGAAATATGGAGTCTTGAGGGGGGAGGAATTTATCTTGAGGGGAATATTTGAAGTCAGTTTTGCTTGAGTCTGCGTTGGCATACTTTGCTTGCAAATTTATCAAATGCTTCAAATTGTTTGCAAAATTTGGCGTGTCTTTAAATTTCATCTAAAAATGCTACTCCAGTTTTTTTATGCCACCATGCTACTGGAGTAAATTTGCCATTTTTTTTTATAAATTTGGAGTGAAACTATTTAAATGGGTATTCTGATCTTAGACAAGTGTGGCATATCGCTAGGATAGGCCCCCCATCGTCTGACAGGTGTGGGGCCCGCACCTATCTCATAAACTGAGCTGGCAAAGTGAAGGAGGACGCACCGCACTTGCATGGCTACCCTTCATTCATTTCTATGGGGCTGCTGAAAATAACTAAGCATTGGCTTGGCTATTTATGTTGTCCCCATAGAAATGAATGGGAGTGCACCATGCTTGCGCTGCCACGGCTTCCAATTACTTCAATGGGGCCGGTGGAAATAGCCAAGCCAGCACTCGGCTATTTTTGGCGGCCTCATAGAAATGAATTGAGTGCGGCTGCACATACATGGTGCACCCTCCTTTACTTTCCTGGCTCAGTTTACGACATAGGTGAGAGTCCCAGAGGTGAAAGTCACGCCTATCAGACAATGGGGACATATACTAGCAATATTCCCCAATTGTCTGAGATGGAAATTCCCCTTTAAAATAGCTAACCATGCTCACTTTCCCGTACACTTTTGAAAACTAGCTTGTGTGGTGTAAAATTGCAAAAAGTGCCAAAATGTTTGTTTTAAATCCAAAAAGTTGCAATACCCTAGATTGCAACATTTTGAACTAGAATTCTACAGTGCACAGTTGGATAGATTTACCTTGTCTATATCTGTCTACCCTATATGTTTAAAAGATTAATATAACTATGGAGCAAGAGTAGATGAAGCCAATGCTATTTCTTTGGAGATCGTAAGACCACCACTGATCAGCATTGGCATTGGCCCACACACATGCACATGACAGCTTACATGTTGGTTCCTTCACATGCATGCACGTATGTGTTTTGTGGAAAAATCCTGTGGAAAGTAGAAAATTAGGGCAGATTTACTAACACTGCATAAAATTCAAGCACTGATGCACAGCGTAAACTAGATGAACCAGATTTATCACAGCAGCTCATGCTTGATGGTAAATCTGGTGTAACTATAACCTGTCTAATCTAAGTGTATACCAACCATTAGGATTTTGGTGCAATGTTCCCTTGTTGAACAAGGCAAAAAAAAATCAAACAAAGCTTCTAATAAATTTGGCACCAGAATTCTGTCTCAGTTTGACCAACAATTCAGTCATATTTGTAATAGTAATTCTACCTCATTGTCTCTCTGGTCTATTGGTGCTAAGTCAATATCTGATGGCTTAACAAAGGCAAAGTGGTTTGGTGGCACCCAGAAACTAGGGTAGATACCCCCTCCTAGCTACACCCCTTAAGGACAGACTATTATGATTTGATCTCAGCAGCTGCAAACAACCATATCAATGGACCCCTGTAAAGTGATTGGGGGCAGGTACTGAGAATGGTAAATGTATTCTGTATTAAAGGGTTGTGCAGAATTCTTCTGTTGGTGGCTTAGCCTCACAATGAGGAGGCAGTGCAGAGGATGGCAGTTGTAGTGACCCTGATGAGATTATGTGTACTCCCTCAGGCCATTGCTGCCTGGGTATCTGTGCAGTGCAAAGATCATATAAGAAATCAGACCAGAAGTAGAATGAAAGTCTTTCTTTACTCAGTGCAAAATAAAAGTTGCAGTACATCCAGCAGTAGTTTGCACACGGGTCAATGTCTCTTCCTAGATCACAAGGTGTGGTGGCTGGCAAAGTAGCTGATAGTGAGACCTTTCATATGCTATCTTGCTGATATCTCTCCTGAACTTTTGTCTAACAGCTGTAATCTGGCACTTCTGGCTGTAGATGTCCACTGTGAAATGCAGGATTTTGGAGTTTGCCTGAACTGAACTATAGTAGTGGGTGTCTTAACATATTTCCCCTCACCTGCATCAGGGTCTGTAGGGCTGTGTTTGATATCTCTGTTTACTGTAACACTGTAGTTATGAAGAAAATATATATGGTGGCTGGCAAAATAGCTGATAATGGCACCTCT
This sequence comes from Rhinella marina, assembly GCA_900303285.1. Taxonomy (NCBI): domain Eukaryota; kingdom Metazoa; phylum Chordata; class Amphibia; order Anura; family Bufonidae; genus Rhinella; species Rhinella marina. Next base: position 43,462 of record ONZH01029762.1, read on the forward strand.
GGTATGCTATCTTGACCATGTCTCCCTGAACTTCTGGATCTCTAGTCTCTGAAGCCCTATGGAATGGGACAGATGGTCTACTCACTCCTCACTTGCTATTCTAGCTCTTCCCTCTTGATAGGAAATCTGACCAGCCCACTCCCACCAAGTGGGGAGCAATGGGATAGTTAGCCTCATTCCTAATGCTAGCCATACCCTGCCTTCTTGTATACAGTGCAAACATTACATAGCATGGCAAAACATAACATAACCAAACATTTCAGATACCCCCAGTTCTGGTGTACTCCACATCAAACTGATTGATGGGGACACAACATCCCAAACAGCGCCGATTAGCTGTCCTGCAGTAGACCTAGCAGGAAAGTCAGTGCAGGAACTACATATCTCTGTCCACTATGTGGATAGGTAGAGCTCCTAACTGCATGGCTGCTCCCTTTGAAGTGAATGGTTCTACACTATAATAACTATTTTTGTCCACACACGGAAGGAAGTAGCTGTGCAATCTTGGCACCAACTTCTGGCACCAGAGCTACCCCAAAACAGCTGATGCAGGATGTCAGACCCCCCCCCCCCATCAGCCAGATAATGATGGCCTGTCCTAAGAAAGTCTTGGAGAACCCCTTTAGGTATAGTGAATGGATTATGTTGGCACTATATATATATAAATGTATATATATAAATATATATTGCATTAAGGACTCCTCTTTCTTACTATATAAATTCAATCAATACATTAACATGAACATTCTAGCAATCCCATCGACAAGGTACAATCTATACTTTGACCTCTGGGTGGCCACTTATAGACACCTATAGTACATACAGCTCATGACAGAGTATCACAAAATAATGTGTTTTTTCAAAGTTGATGATCTGAATTACATCTGTACATAGACTACGTACATTCTATAATGTAAATACATAATCTATGATCTTACTATGCCTTTTAAAAAATATCATCTTAATATTCTAATTATACTGCTTATCGTCCTTCACTAAAAGAGTCCACTTGGCTTCCGCTGCAGCTTTTCCTTACCAATTACATAAAGAAAAAGATATATAAAAAAGACTATAGTCAAACAGAAAAGGAAATGACCATTTGAGAATGAATTCATTTGTGAAAGCAGATTAGACAAGTCAAAAGACAATTTAACCCCTCCGACCCTAGAGATCCCCCCCCTCCCCACTGGAGTCCAGAGTGTTAAGTGTAGTTAAAATGAATCCTTTCCAACACAAATACTGTAACAAGGCCTTGAAAGAAGCAAATGACTTCCAAGTCACCCTCTCGATTGCTGTTTGACCGTACCTTTACAATGTGTGCCATTTAAGCCGAGAGAATCCAATCAACGTGTCAGTTAAATTGCTACTCATCTGTCGAGATTAAGTGTTCGACTATTATCTCAGATTTAGTGGAAGTCTGAGATACTGGCACATTTCAGTGAAGCCATTAGTAACACCTGGAATCATTCACATTAGTTTAAGATCTGGCCCCATAAATTCCCAGCCATTAATGATTATTCTGACTCCTCAGGATAAATGGCTTAACGTTTTTGATAATGAAAATATACATTCTGCAGTAGTTCTTTCTTAAAACCACATTACCTTTGTAATGTACTTCATGGCTGATAGTAACAGACTGTCATAACTCTCGCCAAGGAATTTTATTGTGTTGTAAAGTATTTAAACGGTGTTGTAGTATTAATTTCCTTAAATCTTAGGAAAATCTCTACTCTTTTTAGAAATTAATTTTTAGAACTGTACAATACTTTTAAAACAAGTATTAAGGTTATGTTTTTTTTTTTACATTTTATTTTAATTTTCTTTCATCTTTAAAAGTGAACATGGTCTATGGGAAAACCATCTATGGATTATCATCAAATAAAATAAAAAAAAAAAAAAATTCTTTGCTCTGTCTACGTTGACTGTCTCCGATTAGTTATAGCCAAAAGCGATTATTTAAATATCCCAAATAAATCTTTTTATTCCTTGAACATTCGTCTCTTTTAAGTGTTCATTAAGACGGGGTGTGACAGCCTCGGAAAATGAAACATTAATTTTTTTTTTCCTTTGTGTGAAGATTGGGTAGAATAAAAATCCCAAGGGCAGCCATAGTTTAGGTGTCGCAAAGTAAAAGGGCAGTTGAAGAATCTGTCTTTGTATCTTCTGCCCCTCCTTCCATAGAAAAATATGAGATGTGTTTTTGATGTCACGGCTCCGCAGCCTCTTCAGTCTATGATCTCTCAGATCTAAGAAAAACATGTGACATTTTGTGTTTTTTGATATATGTTCATTGGAAGATCCTTTTTTTTTTTTTAACACCCCACCTCATTTCGGGTCAGCCTCATTTGTAGTCGTTACAGTGATAAAGTTGATTTAGATCTTGGGTTCTCAAAAAAAAAAAACATTCAAAAAATCTAGAAAATAGAATGAAAAATTAATATTTAATTCTCAGTCTCATTTTCAGTCACAGCTAAAAATGCAATAAAACAACTACATGTAAATTTGCATTGGCCATTAGGATAGGCAATAAAAGCTTACATCTGTAGCAAGTAACTGATGAATTCCTATTGAAGAAAATCTGTTACGGAGGAGTGCAATCTTCAATAAAGGCTTGTAAAAAATGTATACAGACTCCATAATCGCTGTAAAGAATGGTAATTGGCGACAGTCAGAAGTGAAATGATCGTCGTTTACGCCAAAGTTTCATTTCAATTTGTGACATCAAGAAGTAATGTAGAGGAAATGCAACTTTGTAACCAGCCAAAGTCCATTGAACAATGGCTCTTTCCTCGGAGTGAGCTGTGACAATTCTAGAGTTGTCGAATTTAAATGTGACACCCTAATCCATTTCATGAAGTGGAAGGAAAATGATAGCTGTAATTGTATTGCTATGGTTATTATTCTTTCTCATTTGGATTCTTGCTTTAGTAGACTTATAAAAATGCAATACCGTATTTTAGCGGAAAAGCCTGTACAGTGAATTCTTTATTGCTCTAAAGTTCTTGTCTAATTCTATACTATGAGACCCTTTCCCCATATTTAAAGGGGTTGTCAAAGCGTTTAATATTGATAAATTATTAGGATAGGACATTGCTATCTAATCGTGGATGTGCAACTCCCAGCACCCCCACCAATCGGCTGTTTGAAGAGACCAAAACTCTCCTTGAGTGCAGTGATTTCTTCCTAAGCCTGTGTCTTCACGTTCATCAGTCATATGACTTAGGTGCAACTCAGTCCTATACAAGTGAATGGGGCTGAGCTGCAATACCAATCACAACTGCTACCCAATGGATAGCATCATGCTTGGTGAACCGTGAGGAGGCTGCAGTGTTCATGAAAGTCTCCTCAACCAGCTGATCGGCGAGAGTGCCGAGCATCAGAACCCCATCATTTAGATACTGTTGACCTATTCTAAGTATAGGTCATCAACAGGTATATAGGTCATCAACAGGTATGAAACACTGGGACAACCCCTTTAAAGGATATAGGAAGATGCCATCCACATGAAGTCCTAATGCCCAGTTTTGTATGAGGAGTGGACCAAAGCTATCTTAACAGGATAATATTGAGTAAGCCTCAAGGAATGTGTTATTGTGTCTATATCATTATGAAATCAGAAGCAATGGGGGCTAATGCATTGATTTTATTAATAGGGGTGCAATGGGTGACAAAATCTCACTCATATTCATGAAAAAGAGAGTTATCACCTGTAGAACTGGATATTTTCCTATAGTCCTATAATGTGTGGGGATCTTATGAACGCTCACTACATTGAAATCTATAAGACTTTAAGCTTGCTCCACCGTTTCCAAGGTATCACGCACAGAGTCATATAACAGCTCAATAAAGGTTCCAAGACAGTTGTAGAAGTCACTAGGCTCATACTGTCCTGCCTAATGCTCCTGATTTCATACAGATGAAGCGCCCCAGGATGGTCACTTTAAAATGATTTTTTTTATTACTATAAAGTGTTTTGTTATGTTAACTAGAGATGAACAAATTGCTTGATCTTTGTTTCTGGTCCAATGTAATAAATTGGTCAAAAAATTGATTTTGGTCTGAATAAATTCTACCAGAATGGAAAGTGTTCCAGTTGACCTGGGGTTTGGGTGTGATGTCTATCAGGACTCTTTTTCTCTTTTTTTTTTCTTTTTTTGTTACCTACAGTATCTCTATCCCCTCTCAAGCTCTTTAACGCATTGACTACAATAGTAAATAATGTGAGGGTGACACTGACATACGGTATAGCTATGGCTAAACACATGGTTGACGGTCTTAACAAACGGTCATTTTAAAAACACATTAATTTGTTATGCTTTTTAAAATTAAAAAACATTCCAAAATTGTTCCTTACAGTAGGGGGCAGATGGCTGCCAGTGTTTAAACACATGGTGGTATCTCAAAAATTTGCATGGTCCAAAAATTATGACTTAACAGGGGGAGATGTCTGCCAGTGTTTATACATACTTACAGTAGTATCGGAAGAAACAGTGGCTTGTTCTAAACTGCTATTGACACACTAACATATGCTTATTTGCGCTCTAACAGTAGAAATATTGCATCAGAGTGCGTCCAAATTATACATTACTATTTATGCATAAAAATACACTTATTTGCACACTTAAAAAGTGGTAGAAAAATTGCATCAGGATTTTTTGCTGGAGAACAGGCACAATTGGACATCTCTTGGGTATGGTAAAAATATACACTATTGCACCTCTGTTCACACAAGCTCATGTGCTTATTAAACACATATAGACTGTAGAAGCTTTGCAACAGGTTTTGGGACAAAAAACAAGTTTTTGTCTCATTCACAGAAAAAAACTTCTGTCTCTCCATAAGTTTTGTCTTGTGCAATACAAAACAGAAGTTATGAATAGCTATAAGACACACACTATACTAAGAGTCACTATCCTGGCCATAATGATAAAATCTGACTTTCTGACTTTTCTACATCACACTCTCTACACTGTCCCTGCAAGACCTAAAATGGATGTCCTGTGTAACTAATTGTCATCTATCAGAGAAATCCCAGACACTTCCTATCACATCAGAGGCTGAGTTCACAATGTTTCCTGTGTTTCAAAGCTAGCATAGTGCATTATAGACCAGCCAATATCCTCTCTTCTGATTGGCTGTCAGACTGACTGCAAAGTATATGTTACACTCAGGTGTGTGTTGGGAGAAGAACCACACTGAGCATAGGAGGGAATGGAGATTAGGCCTGGAAACTAGGGAAGGAAGATGGACGCCTCCTAAAGGAAACCCTGACTCAAATCCAGTATGAACAGGCCTCATATGTAGGCGAGTTCATACACCGGAAACCTAAGATCCAATCTAACCCTATAGGACCCTGGAACAAATGTCAGGAATGAGTCTACCTGTTCCTCCACAAGGAAGGACGAACAAGAGTCTCCCTCAGGCCTAATCACAAACAACAGGGAAATGTAATGTAACACACAAAAGGGAATGAGGACACTTATCTTCAATGAAGGAATGGAAGCACCAGGATCTCAGCTGAGAACCAAAACCAGTTCACCACAATATCCATTGAAGCTATAAACCGCAAGGAACTGTGAGAGAAGCAGCAATAAATACCAGCAACAAAAAAGGAAAACATGTCAGTTTATACCACTGTATTGCCATCTGACTTCCTGCTACCTGTCGCAGGAACGTGCGTGACAGTATAGTGTCCAAGCCCGCCAACCAGGGCCCCACCCCATGGTCATGGGCAGGGGCATCCTGGAAACTTAAAGTGGCCCTGGATAAAAAATAAAGGTGGCCTCATGTTGTAAGGGGGTAATATAAGTAAGCAGCATCAGCAATACCATAGTGCAAAATACCATCCGATCAGAATCATATACCACAGTGCAGTAAAATATATTGACCGAAAACCTGTCCTTCTGTGGTGGCCATCAATAGCTGCCATTTAAGATATGGAGCAAGGTTGTTAAGGAGGTGTTATCGAACCTTAATCAGGTTCCACTGATTATAATGTGAAATACAAATTAGTAGAAAGTTACCGAACTCGGATTGGAGAATAACTTGATACACAAACAGTATGTGTCCAACAAGATCATTCCGCTTTAAAGAAACAGAGTGTAATATTATATAATACTTACAGATAAAGGTAGCGGATACAAGACAACCTTTATTAACCATAAACATAACATTTGACATTTACATTGATTTGTACAGAAGAGGGATGATCCCTTAGCTGCACGCCCAGAACTGTCATGTTTCACAGAAACATGATAAGATAGTCTGCACAGCATCTGCACACTATCTCAAGGCCATAGAAGACAGATGAATATAATTCTAGAAGGAAGTTAATACTGACACAACATATAATATAATGAACTTTTAACATCGTTGCACAGTGGGGAGATGTGGGCACAGCAGTTGAATTCAGAAAGACACGTGCGGTCGCGGCCAGGTACATGAGTATCTGATTCTCACAGAGTTAATTACTGCTCAGAGCTCAATATATCTTGGGCAAGCAGCAGAGATGAGTGCTTGGGTAGCTGCCTGGGCATCTGCCTACCGGGAAATTTCCCTGTAAATTCTATGGCTAATTCACTCCTGGTCATGGGACCTACATATTCATCTTCCTTACCCTGTTGCCCATGCTAGTGTACTGAATTTTAATAGTAAAATTGTGTGCACTGATTTATGCGGAATGAATCAACAAAACTTCTGGTTTTGAAGAAGAATGTTAGTATAATTTGTGACAAATCCAATTTTTTAGAATTGATTTGCTCATCTCTAGTGTTAACGCATTTAGCCAGTCAAAGTAACGATGGCTACATGTGTATGAGGGCATAGAACCTTTTTCCCATTCCATATAGAATATTATAGACAAGAATTTTGTAATGTTTCATCAGGTGCCCTAGCATTTTCTAGGGATTTTCATCAACTAGTGTTGTGGAACACAATCTAGTGTTGTGTGACCATGAGACCTAACTCCCCTAAGCTGCAAAAAAAAGAGTCTTGCACATGGCAGCCCCCTTCTCCATTCAATCTACACCACATCATCCTGAGGCCCTATTCTTCTGATGGGTGGGCATCCCAAAGGTGAGACACTCACCTAGCAAACATTTATGGTATAAGTGACTATACTCCTCTACATCTAAGGCCTTATTCACACGTCAGTGTTTTGGTCAGTGATTTCCAACAGTTATTTTGAGCCAAAACCAGGTACGGCTCTAAACACAGAACAGGTGCAGATCTTTCCCTTATACCTTATGTCTGTGGAGGCTCCAATCCTGGTTTTGGCTCACAATCACTGATGGAAATCACTGACCAAAACACTGTCATGTGAATAAGGGCTAAATGCATGTTCATGCATCAACTGCAAAAACATTACAAATAGTATCTTTTGTACTGGTGTTTTTGCAGATATATTTTAATTTTTTTAAAGCTGTAAAAATGGCATAGCTTCCTTAAGCTGGATTTACAGTGTTTTTAGTGTGTGTGTGTGTGTTTTAATCTAAACAGATGAGAATATACAAAAAGAGTAGAAAACTCAGTGTTTCCTCTATACTTTTTGCTTGAATTGGTTGTTGCCATCTTTTTTTTTGTATTGGGCTTCACCATTCCATCCTGATCTTCAGTGGTTGTTTTTTGTTTGGGTTTTTTTGGGAGGGGGTAAAAAAATGCCATACATGTAATTATTTTTAACAATTTTTTTGGTGTTTTTTTTCTATTTATACATTTTTGACATGTGTCTAATATGTTTTTACTGAAGCATGTCTCATGTTACCCTTCAAATATGGGTCAAAAATTTTGAAGACTGGTTCCTGTGTCAACACAGAGATTGACAGTGGCTGATGAATCTTTCTTCCCTATAACTAAGCATAGAAACTATTAAGAAAGTCGTGTAATGACAATCACTGCAGCTTTCACCAGTCGTGGACATTAATTACATTGTCTCTGAGGGGTAAAGGTGCATCTGGACTAGTAAATCATACAAGATCTCCTAATTACTGTCTCAGGAAGCAGCGTTCTGTCCTCACAATCCTTAACCTCTGATATTTTACATTATAACATTACGCTCATCATATATGGATGATTAGACCTGCGATAATAAATATCAGGGATGGATTATAGAATATTTCTACCCCCGAAAAGTAGACATATTAGTACAATAAAATAATGGAATATTCTGAAAATACTTGGATATCCCCAATTGCCTTGAATCCCACATTGGGGTTCCAAGTGGTTATCCCACTAAAACCTGCTGTTTATCTTTCTGGTCCACCTTCACCTGCATTCAGAGGTGGACCAGCGTGCACAGTAGCTTCCCTGCTCCCTTCCCCTCCCTTCAGTACCGGTGAAGTGATCTCATAGAGAAGCAGGCGAAGAGGTCCAGACACCTTTCATTCATCCCTACTAGGGTTGAGCGAATCGAAGTATTTGCAGTGGACTTCGATTCAAATTTCACAGAAAATTTTCCCTGACGTGGCGGTAAAAAAAATAAAAAACAATACTCACCTTATACATTTGAGCGTAAAGAGGCCACCTGGCCATCTTGATTGAAGTGTGGTGTCACCACACCAGCCAGCGTGATGACGTCATTACGCATCTTGCAAGGTTTCATGCAGGATCTTCAATCAAGATGGCTGTGGTCGCCTCTTCACGCTCAAATGGATAAGGTGAGTATTTTTTTTTTGAGGGATTAATCCTTGAAAGCCCTCACTATTAGGGCTCATTCACACCGTCGTTGTGTGGCCGTTCCCATGCTGCAGACCGCAAATTGAGGTTCGCAATGCATGGGCACCTACTGTGGTCCTTCCGCATGCGGATCACGGACCCATTCACTTCAGTGAGATCCGCAATCCGCATCCGACTGTCCGCACCGCAAAAACATAGAACTCCGTAGTGCTTCCGCGGGGTTCCGATCCGTGCCTCCGTTCGGCACCACACCGCATCTCCATGATTGCGGACTAATTAAGGAGAATGGATCCGTGATGCGGAGTTCACACAGTCGGTGCCCGTGTATTGCGGACCTGCCGTATGCAGGCCTCAATATGACCGCGGCCACACAACGGCCCTGTAGCTACTTCTACGTCATCTGTGGCATCTGTTTTTTGTTTTTTGTTTTTTTTTTGCGGATCAACTGTAACAATGCCTATCTTTGTCTGCAAAATGGACAAGAATAGGACATGTTCTGTTTTTTTTGTGGGGCTATGGAACAGACATACGGATGTGGACAGTGTGCTGTCAGCATTTTTTGCTGACCCATTAAAATGAATGGGTCCGCATCCTATCAGCAAAATATGCGGATCGGAGGCCGCAAAAACAACTGTCATGTGAAAGTAGCCTTATTCCCAGATGCCACTACTTAAAGAAATGTGCTTTGTGACAAAGTAATTTCTCACAAAGCAAATTTCTTTATGAAATTTGGCAAGCAGCCAAATCAAACTTTTCTTCGCTCATTACTAATCCCTACTTATAAATCCCCACTTGATTTCCGACGCCGGCTTCCTGCTCCATCACTGCCCCACCAGCTCTCCTGGGTTTCCCCACGTCAACATCTGTTTTGATGCCGAGTCAGGTGACTGGCTGCAGCGGTGATGTGTTGCTAATGTATCGCGTCACTGGGTCACCTGACACATAGGTGGCTCATCAACGCTGCAGCCAGCTATTGGCTGCAGAGGTCATGTGACCTGACATCAAACCAGTCCTGCAGAGCCAGAACCTAGCAGCAGGGAACAGGTAAGTATGATTACCACCACAGGTCTGGCCATGCTGTGGGGTCTGTAGAACACATCCACACACGTGAACAACCTCTTTACGTGAAGCTTTATAAAGACCCAAGTATATTGTTTTACTTTTGGGTGGAAATTTCCTTTAATTGATTTCATACTGGGTGGCAGAGAAACTGTTACTCGATACAGGCATATTTTTTCAAACATGATAAATCCCTTTAAAAATCACTCATCAGTTTAAAAGCCTTTGCTGCATATGCCACATGGGTTATTGATGGTTCACATAGAAGTGGCACATTATGTATCTCTCTGGCAAATGGCACTTGAACAGCAGATGTTTCATATTGTGTACACAGCTCTGCTGAAAGTTGAAGAAATATATGACTAAGTTAAGCCAGATGTTGAGAGCATCGTTAACAGTTAGTACACAGGGTCATACATTTTGTTATCCATCACGAGCGGCTAATCAAAAACAAGTACCATGTGTCAATTACGGCGGGAAAAAAACCACCAAGGGTTTCATTTCTCATTTGACCCAGCACCATGCACATTGTGTTTCTGACACTGCACTGATACTGCTTAGAATGGCTCTTTCCGTTTCCAGTTCTTTTCTAGGGCTAGATTAATAATCAAAAGAAAAATTTTATTACTGCTCTAAACACATCCGAGATGAAATCTATCTCAAAAGTGAAGGATTAAAAAAGATCCACTATTTACATCATTAAACCTAGTAGCTTCTTGGGTAGTATCTTTCAAATACAGTAGATAAGTCCTATTGTTTTTGGGCTCATGACCTATAGAATATTTGCTAGAAATGTCAGGTTGAGGTGAGTTTCACCTCTGGAATGCTCTCCTACCTCCTGAACAGGGTCCCCGAAGTGATCGGAGATAACACTGGTCATGAGCCACGTCCTCTCCATTCACAGCTATGGTACTTCTGAAAATAGCCAAGCGACCATGTTCTGCTATTTTTGAAAGTCCCATAGCAGTGAATGGATAGCAAACCATGAAAGTGCGACCACCCCTCCGTTCACCACTATGGGTCTGTGCTTGACTATTTTTAGAACTATTTTAGGGTGGCCACATATGTGTAGCTTGCTCACCCTTCTTTTCAAGGCCCTGTTCTGGAGATATGAACTGGTCCTAGAGGTTAAACCCGCACCATCCTAACAATATGCCATACATATGGGACAACTCCTTTAATGTTATAACATAAATAAGGATCCGCAAAGAAACTGATGGCATCTGTGTGACGTCTGTGCCGCATCCGCTTTTTTTTGCATATCCATTGTAACAATGCCTGTCCTTGTCCGCAAAACAGAGAAGAATAGGACATGTTCTATTTTATTTTATTTTTTTTGCAGAACAGACATGTGGACATACAGAAACAGAATGCACACAGTTATTTCTGTTTTTTTCATGCCTCATTGAAATGAATGGTTCCGTATACAGATCTGCAAAGAAACTGGACGAAAACGGAAGATTACATTTGTGTGCATGAGTCCCTAAATCTTTAAGGGCAACATATTACTCAATGGCACAACAATGGGCCATTGGATTAATACTAGTGATAAAAAAAATATATAGTGGACTCATAGTTCTGGGTCTACTATGTTCATGAGAGGAGCATTCCTCCTGCTCTTAAAGGGGCTTTCCGTTTCTTGGATATTGATTCTTTAGTCAATAGACTTGTGATCAATGAATGAACATTTAGTTTTCTTTGCAGGGAAATAGATTGTGTTTTTGATTCTTAAAGGGGTTGTCTCACTTCGGTAATTGGCATTTATCATGTAGAGAAAGTTAATACAAGGCACTTAGTAATGTACTGTGATTGAACATATTGCTTCCTTTGCTGGCTGGTTTAATTTTTCTATCACATTATATACTGTTCGTTTCCATGGTTACAGACCACCCTGCAATCCATCAGTGGTGGTCGTGCTTGCACACTATAGGAAAAAAGCACTAGCCTATGTGTGCTCCCATGGTCCCGGCTACCAGAGAGGCTGGTACTTTTTCCTATATTGTACAAGCACAAACACTACTGAAGGATTGCAAGGTGGTCTGTAACCATGGAAACGTGCAGTGTATAATGTGATGGAAAAATGAATCCAGCCAGAAAAGGAAGCAATATGGACAATAACAATACATTAGTCACTGGCTTCTATTAACTTTCTCTACACGATAAATGCCAATTTCTGAAGTGAGACAACCCCTGTAAAAGGGTTTTCTGGGCTCCTCATGTTGATGACCTGTCTTCAGGATAGGTCAATCAATATCTGATTGGTGGGAGTCTAGTGCTCTGCACCCCTACCAATCAGCTTTTTTGGGTAGCTGCCGGCACCAGTAACTATACGGTGGACAGAGCCGAAAGCAGAAGTTCCTGTCCACTCTGTAGTAGCAGCTGCTGGTGCCAGAACGAAGCTAGAAGCCCAACTCCACTCAAAGTGTAGAGGCTGCACCAGGTTACTGCAGATAAGCTCCTGTTCAAGAGAATGAAACCTGGCATAGCCAATACACTTTGAACGGTGCTGTATTTCTGGTTTCATTCAGAGAGCTAGCTCTGGAGGCTGCAGGGAACAGCTGATCGGTTGGGGTGTGGGGTGTCGGACCCCCAATGATCAGATATTGACGATCTATCCCAAGGAAAGTTCATCAGTATCAGGAGCCTGGAAAAGCCCTTTAAGAATCAACAACACGATCCATTTCCCTGCAAATAAACCTAAAGCTTCATTCATTTAACATAAGTTTATTGCCTGAAGCATCAATGTTTATAGTGAAGTCTCTTTTTCTTAATCCACATTACAGAAGCGATATTAGACTTAAACATTTTATCTTTTGTGAGGCGAGAACCAAAGCTATCAGACAATAATGGACTATTTCATTTCAACAAATGCGCACAAACACGGGCACATTCGTTACAGCGCTGGCTGCACAAAAGGCAAATGATTTTATGCTTGAGTCGCAAATTTGTATTATGAAGATCACAGAAAATGTAATAGGATAAGGACATAATCTGGCAAAAGCTACAGACAGCCGATAATGACGAGTAGAAGCTTTATGATAAATATAATATACAAAGAAACTAAGACCAGCCAATAATAAAAAAAAAGGAAAGACAATGAAAAATGACAGCCAGGATTCCTGTCTGACAAAAGTCTGTAATTTAATCATGGCACTCTCTTAGATAACCCCGCTCAATAATAAATTAGCTTTCATCGGGCTTGCAATAAATGTCCGCACAGTCTTATTGGAAGAAGCGGACAGAGAGGACACGCAAGCCGTTTTTATGTAAAGTGGAAGAGAATGTCCTTAATGAAGTGTTTTAAAGAAAACCATAAAACAATATTTTCTGCGTTAAATTAGGATGAATAAGCTGCGTTTATGGCTTCTGTTTCAACCTAAAGGACATGAGATAATATATAATCTAGAGGTAAAGTAGAGACAATAGTTTAGCCCCGATTCTAAATCATGTTCTTCATTTAAGCACCTACAACCTCATCGTATGTTATGTAAGAAATATTACAATGATGGCAGCTCCTTTATTGCTAAAAAATTGTTTCCAAAAATCCGACATTAGCCTCTCCATGATTTTATTAGCTGTACATTTGATAAAACATAGTTTAACATGAAAATATACAATGAAAATATAAGAACCTATGGCCACAGTAAAAACAGGACTAAAAATAACTAGCATATAGGTCTACAAAAATTTGCATTTTCATGAAGAACCTATGCCGAATAGATAATTTTTTACAAGAGTAAGAAATATTTTCTAAAATGGTTCCTGTGAAACTTTGGAGAACCCGGTGTCTGAAAATTGCTGAGCGAGGCATTGTAAAAATGGGCAGTGTCAGTGGTGGCATCGAGTGTATATGTATACTTTTTCAGACATTGAAATTTCACAAACTTGCAAACTTTATACATGGTGCCTTTGGCAACAGAGCCACAGTGCGTCCCTTGTCTACCCACTCTTCACTTTACAAATGTAGAGCATATTTATCCATAATTGCTCCCTCATTCCTAGTACAACCTGGCTTCTGCTCAAGTCTTCTTGGTTCTGCTGATAGTCTTGATACCGACGTCTACCCCCAAAAGAATATTTGATCTCTTTTGCCCCATGTCATCCACTGAGCTGTACAGCTAGTATTGACTTACTTATCGGGCCCAGAATTCAAGTTAACCTATCCATATGTTTTGGGATTTTTTTTGTGTGTGAGTGGAAGGAAACCGTAAATCAAGGAGGAAACCCACGCAAACAAAGGGAGTATGTACAAACCCCAAGCAGATATTGCCTTAGTTTTAAATCTAGGGGTTCAGCTATGCAAGGAAACTGTGCTAATCACTGAGCCACCATGCTGCCCACACTGTTCATACACTGGCATGAGAATCAAAATGGTCCAACAGTGTACCAGATGTTCCTCATGTGGGCCTAGATTTTGACACAATAATGGGTTACCAGAAGGCAACCCCATTTTTCCCATTACTTGCTTCTAGGGTCTATTTCTCCTTTAAGTTAATCTACAACTATCCTATTAAACATAGAAATTAGCTAATCAATTCTACATTTATCACATTCATTACAAATTTCCCCACAAAACTAAATTTCAGCTAATCTGTAACTTTTTTGATCTGTCCCGCATAAATAGCTCAAAATAACAGCCACCATTTTACAAGTCAGAAGGCAGAGAAGAAGGCATCTGCCACCAATATGGGATAAGTTTTGAACCGTTTTTTTAACTTATTTAAAAAAAAAAACACACACAACACTGCAGCAGTGTGTTTTTAAATAGGCTGTTAATGATGGCTACCGTCCGTTTACCCATAGCCAAATATGTGTAGGTCACTGTCACTTTGACATCACTAATTACTAAGTCTGATTGTGTAGGTTCCGTCTGTTGGATGATTACTGATAGGTGGGCCCTACACAATCACAATAAAAAATGTAGGCAAAGAGCTTCTAATTTTCATATAGTCAGTATAGCAGTAATACAATTCAGATTTATCCATGTTTCCAATGTTTGCGTGTGTCTTTGGAGCAGTGTGTTGCTGTATATAGTCTTTGCTTTTGTATAGTCTTGGCCTGGCCTTCACAATAATTTGCACTAGCTGTTTCAGGGTGATCCTCTCTTGGAGCCTTGTCATGATGCATACTTAGAAAATTGCCTACAATTGGTTGGACTTGCACTAGGGCTAACCTGTCCCAAGCTATTGTAGAAGTTGGCTTGTACTGCAGCTAGGATAATATGAAACCACGGGAGGGTTGATCTTCTCCTGTTGCCTGCAGTGAATGACTTATTTTCAGATTTTATAAAATGCATTTTTAAGTAACTTTAAAAAAAAATTCACTGGAGGACTTTAAGATATTGAACATACTATTCTTTGGTAGAAGTGCTAAACTCTTGGCGGGGAGATGCGTCTCTAGACTCCCTGACCGATGCTAATAAGAGCAGAGTATGTTATGTTTAAAAGTTGTCTGTATCAGTTTTCACTTATCTTAAAACTCAAAGGAATTTGCAGACCTTCCTCTTTCTTGAATCTGACCTCTTCACAAAGAATGAAATACTGACATGGTGATTTTAAAAGCTTGAAAAGAGGTGATCTTCTAAATATTGGAGGATAAATGATGGAATTTTGGGAAATATGATAGAGAAACTGCTTCATAATAGTATTTAAAGTGACTGTCTGAACAGGACAACTCTTGTCCATATGCCCTGTTAAGAAATATGAACATTATGGAGAGTGGGTCTCCTGCTCAGCACCCTCTCTATGAGCTAGAGAGGAGAGCCAATAATAAAAGCTCTGACCGACTTCAGCCATCCATGTTTTACATTGTTACTGGTCAGCCATTTATTTTAATGAATGCATAAAATACTACAGTTCTCCTGTGGGAAGAAGCATGACTTGAAGTTGCAGGCCCCCAATGTAAAATTTGTAACAGAGTCAACACTTATCACGTGCCATTTATTATAATGGTGTTGTCCTATATGGCGGAGCGGTCTTTGGCTCCACTTCTGTCATCATGGCCAAGATGCCGGGAAGGGAGGAGGTGAGCTTTTTTGTCCATCACCTGATGTCAGTGCTGGATCCCATGTTATCTATATATTGATGATATCTTTCATTGTAATCTTTCCTATGAAAATAAAAAGATAATTATTGGCAAATTATTTCTACAGAATGCACAGTATTAGACTATTATGGGGCTCTATTGCCAGTGGGAAAACTGTGAGATTTCAGGATTTTTTTTAATGACTTGGCAAATACAATTTTAAAAAAATCACCTAAAATTCATAAAAGCTAAAAAACATAATAGTTTTTTAATGACATTTCTTTTAAGTTTTACCAATATTTATGCATAGCCCTTCAAACCTGGTAAACAGTCTACTTGTGATTCGCTGGGACTTACAAAGGTGCTCATTAGAGCAAATAACATCATAATGCATGGGTTCCTTCGAATATCTGACCTAATGATCTTCAGTTCTTTTTCTAATTACTCTTCCATACTTTCGGCAGCCAGCCAACATTTTCCCAGGTGCTTAGGAAGTTAATAGGGGTGTTGAAGTAAGAATTTAAGGTCAGTATATGTTCTTCAGAGATCATTTTTATTTACAACCTTTTTCTGAGAAATTTCCTGTGTAGTCGATGGAAATTTCTGTGCAGGAAGAAAGAAGAATCTTCCAAATCATTGCTCCACTGTATTTTGAAAATAAGTTCCAAGCTAATGAATTCCGCTGACCCTTGAAGTGCTTAGGAGGTCAACATTGCTTTGCATTAACCCCATTCAGGGAAGAGCTTTCTAATGACAACATTAGGTGACACACTGATTGTTCAATGTTTTCTTAGCTTGAAATTCACTTGATATCATACCTCACATATATTAGTTACATGCTTATTGATTATAATAAAAAATCACGTAAAAGTGTTATTCCTCTTAATATTTTCTCATGTATGACTTATAAGTTAAAGGCAAGAGAAATGAGAGGCCTCAAGAGCTAAATTTCAAGTGTCCCAGGGTCTGAATACTGATGTCCATGCAAAAGTTTAGTTTTTTTTAACAATTTGCAAACATTTAAAAAAAATCTGTTTTCACTTTCTCATTATAGAGTATTCAGTGCAGAATTTTAGCAAAAGGCCACAACATGAAATGAGAAAAAAGTGAAAGGGTCTGAAGACTTTCTGAATGCACTGTATATATGTGAGGCATTTCAAGGCCGTTGGAGATATGGGAATAGCTAAGCATACTTGTTCAGCTATTTCTCAACAACAAAGGGCTTCAATGGAGAAACACTCAAACTCCTTTCCATGCAGTCCCCAACTGTCTTGCCTGAAGGAATGAGGGTCAAACAAACCTTGTTTTCATGTTACAAGACCGACGCACCTATCAGTCATATTCTGTAAAAATACCATGAATGTCTGAAATAGTAAAAAAATAAAGACACAGATGAAAAACATCATAGGAATTTAAACCATGTCTTGTCAAGTGGTTAATATTACTTGTCAATATTACTACTTTAAAATGTTCAAAAATATACTTTGTCAAAACGCTGTGATACTCTGACAATGCCTCAACACCTGAATAAAATGGGAACAAAATACAGGTGGAAAATATATCTATCATGCATTTTAAACTGGAAATGTTTTCTCAAGAAAACTTAAGAAGCTGCTCGAGAAAAATATATTTTTGTTACATTCTGGAAGAGAGAAGGTGAAAAATGGATGTAGATATTGTTTGCATGCACACTGCCAAAAAATAATAAATAAGAACTTCCCTGTGGATCATAGTAAGTTACCGAGCAGAATTTTAAATGCCAGCTCATATTGAATACTGTACTGGTGCAAATGGAAGCTGGTGTGCTCTGCTGGGCAGCTAACTAAATCATTTACAACTGTGTGTGAATGTAGAATATTCTGACTGAAGTATTGAAATTAATACTAAAGTAATTGTCACATGTCTGTAAATAATATTTGTATAATCAGAACCTGATGATTCTACAGAAACAAGCATCGTTACGTAGGGGCTGATGTTCTTCATGTCTCTTGCATGAATGGGGGAACTTGGTCTGCAACAGCCTTTAGGTAGGTGGCATGTCTCACATCCACATGAATGGTAGGACTCAAGGTATTTCAATAGATCATTGTCTAGAGCATCACATTGCCTGTGCCAGCTTTCTGGACTCTTCTCCATCATTTATCAATATAAGACAAGGAGACCTTCTTCAATTGCTCCATGATTCAGGTCTGATGTTCATGTGCCTACTGTTGGCCACTTTTGACAGTGGACAAGGATCTACATGGACTAACTTTAAGTGGTCTATGACGGTGTGTTTTGACACTACCATAGACAGCATTAACATTTTTCAGCAATTTATACTACAGTAGCTCTTCTGTGCTCCCCATGCACATCAATGCACCTTGGACAACCATAACCCTATCCCCGACCAACCATTTATTCTTCTTTGGATCACCATTAGCCACTGCATACCATGAACACCTAGACAAGACCTGCAGTTTAGAGATGCTGTGATCGCTCTTGCTTGTTTTACCTGCTTTCAATACATTAGCTACATTAAAGGGGTTGTCTGAGATGATTTTGATATTGATGACATATCCTATCCAGCTATTTGAAGAGGCCATGGGGCTCTTATTGGGCCTGTGGTCAAGTTCATCAGTCATATGGACTAAGTATAGCTCAGTGCTTGGTATTTTTTGGTATTGAAGCTCAGACCCATTCAAGAGAATGGGTCTGAGCTGCAATACCAATCACAGCCACTATACAATGGACAGTGCTGGGCTTGATAAGCTACAAGGAGGCTGTGGCAATAACCACATAAACAGCTGATCGGCAGAGGTTCCAGGTGTCAAACCCCCGATGATGTAAAATTGATCACCTATCTTGTGGATAGCTCATCCCCATCAGAATCTCAGAAAACCCCTCTGAAGGGCTTGTCCGGGTTTACAGCTGAACCTAGACATATCCCCATTTTCACCCAGGTAGCCCCTCTAATACGAGCACCGGAGCAATGATTTTTTTTAGAGATTCAATGAGGTACAGGGTTCTCCGTGGCTTAAGCTAGGCAGAGGCTTCCACCTAGCAGTGAGCCTAGTAATGTCACCGGTACTAATGGATGGGTTTTAGCGCTGTCCTAGCCTGTAAAACAGCTAGGGCAGAGCTAAAGCACGCTCATAAGTTCCGATGACATAATTGGCAACACTGCTAGGCAGAACCCTCTGCCTAGCAGTGTAAAAAATATAAACAACCAGTGTTTGCCCTGTATGATCCAGTGCAGGGCAAGGGAGAGCATCGGAGCATGAATAGATCCGAGGCTCATATCAGGAGGACTGCCTGGGTGTAAATGGGGATTTGTCCAGGTTCTGCTATGAACCCAGACAACCCGTTTAACTGAGTGTTCATTTGCTTACTAATAATCCGACCAAAAATATTTATAAATACAATAACTATAATTATACATATTGTTGTCACTATGGTTATTATTAAGAGGATTATTAATATGAGGATTACTTTGTTCTTGATGCGCGCGTTATTCTCTTAATTTTTGGTTTTAGTACAATCTTAGATAAAAGATCTTCAGGATGTCAGCTAAACTTTGTAACTTTTCCCTCTTCTGAGACACTTCATTAAGATGCATGTCAGATTATTTACCATCATCTGTAGCCGAAGCCCTTTGAGGACAGCAGGTTTTCATTGGCCCGGTACAAGGTGAAGGTGTGACTCTTTGGGCCCTGAAGTGTTTTTGCCTTCATTTAAGCTAATGAAGCTTAATCTGCTTCCATTACATTATCAGGGCCAGATGGCACCACAGCAGCCTGAGGAAAGAGAGCGAAAGTGCTGGAAAGTCCTGTTTTCTACATAAAGATCAACAGCTTTAAGTAAATATCCAGATTTTGGAATATGTCCTAGCATATTAATTGCAATACTTTTGCTGTAATTATTTCAGCAAAAATTCAGCTTTAATTTAATTTTTTTTGACATGATTAGTTATGATTTTTTTCCTGTATTGAACTGGTAATTTATTTTAAGTTTTGTTTCTCCAAAGAACATGTCAGTAATTGTACTTTTACTGAAATAATATTAAAGGGGTTGTCTGATCTGAAACATCGGTGGCAAATTGCTAGTGCTCTCACTTGGCTATTTTCGGCAGTCCCATAGAAATGAATGGACAGCATGCCCGCATGAGTGGTGCACTGTTCTTAACTTTTATGAAATAGCTGCAGGTCCCAGATGTCTCAGATGAAATAACCCCTATAAAGGGACTGCCTGGTTTATAGATGGGGAAGGTTACTCATTAATAACCACCCTTTAACCACAGGAAATACAAAGGCATTTTTTGCTCTGGAGGTCTCCCAGAGTTTCAATGCTTCATTTGCCCTGTGGGGGCACTGGAGAGTAATTGAAACTTGGTATTTCAGATTCAACAACTGGTTGCATCATTAGAAGGGTCCGAGCAGTGGAGTATTCCAGTTCCATTTAATTTGGATGTTAAAAAAGAAATGATTTATGGCTTTTCCCATAATCCAAAATGATTACCTTTCCACAGGATAGGTAATAACTAGAGTGGTGGGGGTCTAACCTCTGGGATCGCCACTGATCACAAGAATGATTATCAGATTGGAGCAGCATCTTAAATGGAGCAGCATTGCAAGTGCTCGACATGCACAGACTCCATTCACAGAAGATAGGGCACCACCGATCAAACATTTATTAATTATTCTGTGGATAGTTGATACATTTTTATTTTAGAAAAAAATTATATATCTCAAATACATGATAAAATAATCAGTGATTATTAGAGATGAGCGAACATACTCGTCCGAGCTTGGTGCTCGTTCGAGTATTACGGTACTCGTAAGTGCTCGCTGCTTGGACGAGTATCTCGCCATGCTCGAGGAAATGGCAACTTCCGCATTGTGCATTTTTGGCACCTATAAAGTCAGCCAATCACAAGCCAGGAGACTCTGCGGTACACCCAGCATCACGTGGGGCCCTTACATGTCAATAGCAGGGGTTGGCTGGCCTGATCAGGTGACCCTGGAATATACTAGTGACTGCCCGCTGTGCTCGGCTCAGATGCTGTCTGGATGTCGTTAGGGATAGAGCTGCAGCGTTTCAGGGAGAGTGTTAGGGCCTGCATTTAGTTCTTTGTTAGGCAGGAGTGATCTCACAAGAACCCAACAGCCCTTCTAAGGGCTACAAGAAATTTTTTTTTGTCTCCTGGCTTGGCTGGCTGGCTGGCACTAGTAGTGCAGCTATCGCCATATATAAACCTTTTTTTTATTGTTATATCTCAGTAATACAAATCCATTTCATACAGCAGTGTGGAACCATTCTGTGTGTCACAGTTCAGCTGTCTACTCACTACAATCCGTATTTTCTGTCCAGGTGACACATTCTGTACGTCACTTAATTAAACAAGGTCTTTTGCTCTCACTTATACAGCTAGATCACAAAAATCTCTGTGCGATATTTGTCTGGGTTACAGTCAAAATAGCCACCGTCAGCAGGGGCTGAGTTAGGTCTCTGATAGTTTCTGCACGTCACGTTAAAAAAAAAAAAAAAACTAAAAAAAAAAATATAAAAAATAGTTTTTTTGTTGATTTAGCTCAGTGATACAAATCCATTTCACACAGCTGCGTGGAACCATTCTGTGTGTCACAGTTCAGCTGTCCACTCACTACAATCCGTATTTTCTGTCCAGGTGACACATTCTGTACATCACTTAATTAAACAAGGTCTTTTGCTCTCACTAATACAGCTAGACCACAAAAATCTCTGTGCGATATTTGTCTGGGTTGCAGTCAAAATAGCCACCGTCAGCAGGGGCTGAGTTAGGTCTCTGATAGTTTCTGCACGTCACGTTCAAAAAAAAACAAAACTAAAAAAAAAATATAAAAAAAATATATATAAAAAAAATTGTTTTTTTGTTGTTTTAGCTCAGTGATACAAATCCTTTTCACACAGCTGCGTGGAACCATTCTGTGTGTCACAGTTCAGCTGTCCACTCACTACAATCCGTATTTTCTGTCCTGGTGACACATTCTGTACGTCACTTAATTAAACAAGGTCTTTTGCTCTCACTCATACAGCTAGATCACAAAAATCTCTGTGCGACATTTGTCTGGGTTGAAACTAAGCAGACCAAGTCTGCCTAATCTAATAGTTTCTGTGTAATTGCTCCATACTGCACGGTACGTAATAACATACGTAATTTTGATCTAAGTTATCCACCTATATATTTACTTGATCAGAATGAACAAGTTTGTGGGTTTCAGTACAGCAGGCCCATTTATTTTATTTTTTTATATAATACACTTATATACAGAAAATGTTGAACCCCAGGGCTAAGGGTCGAGGACGAGGGCGTGGGCGTGGGCATTCAATTACTGCAGGGGGCAGAGGCTGTGGTCCTGGGCAGGGTGAGACAGTACCTGCTGATGAGGGAGCAGGGGAACGCCGCAGAGCTACACTCCCTAGCTTCATGTCTCAACTTACAGGGACACGTGGTAGAGGACTGTTGAAACCACAACAGTGTGAACAGCTGATGTAGTGGATTGCGGACAACGCTTCAAGTAATTTGTCCACCAGTCAGTCTTCCACGCAGTCCACCCACGTTACCCAAGGGAGCACTCCTCTGGCTCCTCCACCTCAACCTCCTTCCCTCCAGTCTGCCCCCTCCCAGGAAAATTTGGAATGCGAACCGGCATTCTCTCAGGAATTGTTTTCTGGACCCTTCCCAGAGTCACAAACCACTTCTCAGGTTGCTGCTGACCTCGTTCCCGATGCCCAAGTTTTCCAACTGTCGCAGTCTGTGGGTGATGATGATGATGATGATGACAATGTTGACTTAGTGGAAGAAGTGTGTAAAGAGGTGTCGGACGATGAGGAGACACGGTTGTCAGACAGTGGTGAAGTTGTTGTCAGGGCAGGAAGTCCGAGGGGGGAGCAGACTGAGGAATCGGTGGATGACGAGGTGACTGACCCAAGCTGGGTTGATAAGCCAAGTGAAGACAGTGCTTCTGAGGCGGAGGCGAGTGCTGCACCAGAACAGGTTGGAAGAGGCAGTGGTGTGGCCAGTTGGAGAAGCAGGGCCAGAGCTGGTGCATCAGCAGCAACTGTTTCACGTAGTGAAACTCCCGTGGCAAGGCCTAGATGTTCGCAAGTCTGTTGATTCTTTAAAGAAAGTGAGGATGACCGACGGACTGTGGTGTGCAACCTGTGCCACACCAGGATCAGCAGGGGTGCCACCACTACTAGCCTAACCACCACCAGCATGCGCAGGCATATGAGTGCTAAACACCCCACTCAATGGAACCAAGGCCGTTCACCACCTCCTGCGGGTCACACCACTGCTCCTTCCCCTGTGTCACTCGTTTCCTCTGCTAGTCAACCCCCTGCCCAGGACCGCGGCACGAGCGCCTCCCGCCGGAAAACCACACCTTCGCCTCCACGATCCTCCACAGTGTCCACCAATGTGTCCCAGCGCAGCGTTCATCTGTCTTTACAGCAGACGCTAGAGCGCAAGAGGAAATACAGTTCCACCCACCTACATGCCCAAGCCCTCAACGTCCACATCTCCAAATTGCTGAGCCTGGAGATGCTGCCCTATAGGCTGGTAGAGACCAAGGCCTTTCGCAATCTCATGGCAGTGGCTGCCCCTTGGTATTCGGTCCCCAGTCGCCACTATTTTTCCCGATGTGCCGTCCCAGCCCTACACCAGCACGTGTCACAGAACATCATCCGTGCCCTGACCAACGCTGTTTCTGAGAAGGTCCACCTAACCACGGACACGTGGACAAGTGCTGCCGGGCAGGGACACTATATCTCACTGACGGCACATTGGGTTAACTTGGTGGAGGCTGGGACCGAGACTGACCCTGGGGCCGCTCATGTACTGCCCACACCGAGGATTACAGGGCCTACCTCGGTCTCAGACGTACTATGCCTCCTCCTCCAACCCCTCCTCCTCCACCGAATTACCATCCGTGGGCACGGCACCTTCAGTCGGTAGCTCTAGGCGCAGCAGCAGTGCCGTGGGTAAGCGCCAGCAGGCGGTGCTCAAACTGCTGAGCTTAGGTGACAAAAGGCACACCGCCCAAGAGCTGTTACAGGGCATCACGGCGCAGACCGATGTGTGGCTGGCACCGCTGAACCTCAAGCCAGGCATGGTTGTGTGTGACAACGGGCGTAACCTGGTGGCGGCTCTGCAACTCGGCAGACAGACACATGTGCCATGCCTGGCCCACGTGTTCAATCTTATAGTTCAGCGGTTCCTCAAAACATACCCCAATCTGTCTGATTTACTCACCAAGGTGCGCCGCATCTGTGCACATTTCCGCAAGTCTAGCACAGATGCTTCCACTCTCAGGGCAGCGCAGCGCCGCCTACAACTGCCCGCTCACCGACTGTTGTGCAACGCGCCCACGAGATGGAATTCGACATTAAACATGTTATTCAGAGTTTACCAGCAGCGCAGAGCGTTTGTAGACTGCCAGATGTCAACTTCCACCAGAACTGGTAGTCAGGTCAGTCAGATTCCTCAAGTCTACAATGAGGAGTGGACGTGGATGTCTGATATCTGCCAGGTGTTGAGCAACTTTGAGGAGTCAACACAGATGGTCAGCGGCGATGCCGCCATTATCAGCCTCACCATCCCGCTGCTTTGCCTGTTGAAAAACTCACTGCTCAGCATCAAGTCGGATGCTTTGCGCTTGTCACAAGAGACGGTGGAGTAAGATACGTCACTTGATAGCCAGCGCACCCTCCGGTCTGTTTCTCAGCGCGTATCGGAGGAGGGGGATGAGGAGGAAGAAGAGGAGAATGTCGGCGAGACAGAAGAGGGTACCAGTGCTCAGTCCTTCTTAACTCTTGAGCGTGTATGGGCTGAAGAGGAGGAGGAGGAGGAGGAAATGGAGAGTCAGGCCAGTGAGGAGAGGGAATTCTTGCGTGTTGGGACTCTGGCGCACATGGCAGACTTTATGTTAGGCTGCCTATCCCGTGACCCTCGAGTTAGAAGCATTTTTTCAAACACCGATTACTGGGTGTTCACTCTCCTGGACCCACGGTACAAGCAGAACCTTTCCACTCTCATTCCTGCAGAGGAAAGGAGTATGAGAGTGAATAGATATCAACAGGCCCTGGTGCACAAGCTGAAACAATTTTTCCCATCTGACGCCGCTAGCGGCAGAGGGCATGGTTCTGTGGGCCAAGTAGCGGGGGAGAGAAGGCGAGCAGGCAGCTTGTCCAGCACTGGCAGGGGAACGCTCTCCAAGGCCTTTGCCACTTTTATGTCACCCCAGCAAGACACTGTCACCTGTCTCCAGTCTAGGCAGAGTATGGGGGAGCTGTACAGAAAGATGGTGAGGGAGTACCTAGCTGACCATACCAACGTCCGTAGCGCTCACTCTGCTCCATACAACTACTGGGTTTCAAAGCTGGACACGTGGCCTGAACTGGCGCTGTACGCCTTGGAGGTCCTGGCCTGCCCTGCCGCTAGCGTGCTGTCAGAGCGGGTATTCAGTGCAGCTGGTGGCGTCATCACGATAAGCATACACGCCTGTCAACTGACAGCGCTGACAGGCTGACGCTTATTAAAATGAACAAAGCCTGGATTTCACCGGAATTCAAATCTCCTCCGGGGGAAAGCAGCTAAAGATTTAAATAACTTATGTATCCGATTCCTCTTCTCTACTCCTCCTACTCCTCCTCCTCCTTGTCGTCTTTGCCTAACGCTGACAAAAAACACGCCATTTTTTAGAGGTCCAACTGGCACTCTTTTACCACAATTTTTCAGGAGGGCCCCCTACAGGCCCTCTCTTCAAACAATTTTTCCGGAGGTCAACCTACAGGCCCTCTCTCTAAATAATTTTTCTGGAGGTCCACCTACAGGCCCTCTCTCCAAACAATTTTTTCAGAGGTCCACCTACAGGCCCTCTCTCCAAACAATTTTTCCAGAGGTCCACCTACAGGCCCTCTCTCCAAACAATTTTTCCGGAGGTCCACCTACAGGCCCTCTCTCCAAACAATTTTTCCAGAGGTCCACCTACAGGCCCTTTCTCCAAACAATTTTTCCAGAGGTCCACCTACAGGCCCTCTCTCTAAATAATTTTTCTGGAGGTCCACCTACAGGCCCTCTCTCCAAACAATTTTTCCAGAGGTCCACCTACAGGCCCTCTCTCCAAACAATTTTTCCGGAGGTCCACCTACAGCGGATAGGTGCCATATACGGTATTAAACTGAGAAGAATACATAGAACACATACCACACTTGATCGAGCTCATAGTTTACAACTGTACCGGTTGATGCTAAATTTTTAAGTTGGGGTCCTGCGTCTTCATTCGAACTCCATCCGGCTGTTGTCACCACCACACACGCTAGCCAAGGGGGCACTCCTCTGGCTCTTCCAGCTC
Organism: Rhinella marina; assembly: GCA_900303285.1. Lineage (NCBI taxonomy): Eukaryota > Metazoa > Chordata > Amphibia > Anura > Bufonidae > Rhinella > Rhinella marina. Next base: position 69,591 of record ONZH01029762.1, read on the forward strand.
AACCTCCTTCCCCCCAGCCTGCCCCCCACCTACAGGCCCTCTCTCCAAACAATTTACCCGCATAGGGGACATATTAGATATTATACTGATTTTTGTTGGTTCCTCTTTTAATTGGCTCCTGACCTGTGATAGGCAGAGCATAGACACGTCCCCTTAGCTGCAGTAGAAAAGACACTCCCCTGGCCAGAGCAAGATCTTTTTCCTTTTCCGTGTTCGAAAAATCCATGAAATATATGGTCCCAAGATAGGGGACATATACGATTTTAAACTGAGAAGAATCGATACCACACATGCCCCACTAGGAGAATTTGTGGTAATGGTGGGATTAGGTAGCCTCAGAGGCATCCATGCATGCTGCCCCTGCTGTTTCCTGTCCATTTCCGTGGTGTTTCCATCATGTTCTGAGGTTTCCAGGTTTTCACCCAGCCTTCCCTAGGCAGAGCCTTGGTCCCCTGCAAAAATGCTCGAGTCTCCCATTGACTTCAATGGGGTTCGTTATTCAAAACGAGCACCCGAGCATCGGAAAAAAATTCGACTCGAATAACGAGCACCCAAGCATTTTAGTGCTCGCTTATCTCTAGTGATTATATTAATTGTTATAAAGCATCTTATATTTTCATTATTATCAGTGTGACTCTTAGAGGTTATGTGAAAGTTTTGTCTCTTGTTTGATCTCTGTGATTGCTATCTATCTATATCCTATCAATCTCATATATATCTATCTAATATCTATCTATCCATCTATCATTTATATGTATCATCTATATAAAACATAAATAGGAAATATTAAAAAAAAAAAAACAGGAAAGAAATCTTCTTGAAGTATTTCCAGAATCTAGGAAACTACAGTTTAGCATGCCGTGCTTTGACTGAAGCCAAATGTCCTCAGATAGGAGAATAAATGGTTAGTCATGAAATCTATGTAGTGTAAAATATTTAAATTGTCTATGAAATGAATGGTAATTGATATTTCTTGGAACACAAAATACAAATCTTACAAGTCCTTTAGAAATTCAAAGGATAATACAGTTTCCTCCTAACTCTGTTCACACCGTACTGCATATAGACTTTATCTATGGCAAGACATAATTTCATATGTAAAAAACACAAGTAACAATAGATAGATAGATAGATAGATAGATAGATAGATAGAATGTAATATACATATAGATAGATACAAAATATATGATTGATAGATAGATGCAATGGGGGCATTGCCATTGCAGAGGAAGAGCTAAGTTGTAGAGACCATAGAGGGAGACTATAAAGTTGCTATGGGGTCTATAGGGAGAAGAAGCCCAGTTCTGGTTGGTCCAGTTTCCTTTGGACTGGATGCCAAGGACCTTTTTTTAGGAATTCCTCCTGCAGAGGAACTGCATTCTCAGCAACGAGGGGGTACAGAACCCAAAAGGTAATGGAAATGGCATGGAGGGAGAAACAAACATTGATTCCTTCTGCACTGAATTTTAAAATCTGGCACCATAATGGTCTCCATAGTGGCACCATAGTGGTAGACCACTCCTCCGAGGGCACCTTTCAAAAGACAAGTCCACCTTAACATACAGGTGTGGCAAATGTTAACGTGATGCACATATTAACTGCTCTATTGTAGCAAAATCTGAATTGACACTTATCACAACAAAATCCACTGAAATTCAAGTTAAAGGGGTTCTCCGAGTTATATTTATTGATGACCTATCCTCAGGATAGGTCATCAATATCAGATCGGCGAGAGTCCGACACCCGGCAAACCCGCCGATCAGCTGTTTGAAGAGGAAGCGCGAGAAGTGCCAGCGCTGCCTCCTCTTCATTGTTTACCTGCTCGCCGTAACATACATAGCGGTGAGTAGGTGTAATTACACCTAAGATGCCCCATTCATTTCAATGGGAGGACTCGTTCCCATACACTTGCATAGAAGCAATCCATCACATTGAAATGAATGGGGCGGCTTGGGTGTAATTACACCTACTCACCGCTACGTATTTTACCGCAAGCAGGTAAACAATGATGAGGAAGCAGTGCTGGCACGGCACGCGCCTACTCTTCATAAAGCTGATTGGAGAGGGTGCCGGGTGTCGGACCCCCGCCGATCTGATATTGATGACCTATCCTAAGGTTAGGTCATCAATAAATATAACTCGGAGAACCCCTATAATGCTTACTGCAACTGTGTATCCAATACAGTAAATCTCAAGTTAACATCTTTTACATCTGTATACGCCTGTTTATAACTGTCAGCCTTTTCTCTGTTTAACACAAATTCTACAAATATTACAAATAAGTATCTTTTTCATTATAATTAATATTTTTACCATGCCTTTCTTTTTCATACTCTGTACCTTCTGTAAATAGTCTTTGGAAACACCCCTCATGGCATCGAAGGAAGTGCGTGGACCAGAGCCCTTTGTTTTCATAATCAGATCACATTCTACTTTACATGTTCCTGAAGCCGTAAACAGATTTTAAATAGAGGAAACAGCTCTTCCCTTTCCCTAACACCTCCAAGCTGACAATATTGATACCTTTAGGGACCGTTCTATCCAGCCGGCTCACATTTCAGCTCATATTACTTAGTCTTATGTACTGTCGGCCCGGTGGGAGCACAGACAGACATTTCAACTTACAGCAAGCATCTACAACAATGCAAGCATTTACCTCCTCACTGATGAATTTCCAATGTAAAATTTGATAACCATGTTTATTATTACCGGAATTGTAAGATGAATTTTATGCAATGGTAAAATGCAGTGTTTTGTAAATGAAATATAAAAAAAAAACACCATTTCATAAATGTAAAGCATCGTGGCAGTATTTTCTTCTACTGGGAAATAAAGACTAGACTACACAACTGGCAGGTTTGCACATTTGTGAAGCCCCGTATTCCAAATGGGAATAGGGATTTGCCATTGCGGCATACATAACGTGCATTTGTTGTGTTATACACTGGAGCACCACTCTCACAACCCTTACTGAGGCTATGGGTTTTGTCTGAAGTTAAAAGGATCTCAAAGGACTGAGACCTCCCAGGAGGAGACCACTGGGGTGGTGAGGGAATTGAGGATTTGCAAGCACCAAAGAAACCTATGTTGTTAAATATTGCATCCCTGATGGTTTGCATCTAGGTTTTCTGGATGAGTACAATAGATTACAGAAAGCATAGAAACCTTCTACATTTTAGAAACCATTGGACTGTCTCATGATTACTCAAAAAAGAGAAAATAGAGGTGTGCATCATGTGTAGGACAATATGCACATAGGAGAATGCAGGTCGTTGTTGCATGAAGTATGTGATCCTATTTTGGATTGTTTTAACCAAGGCTAACCCATGATGCGAGGTTATCAATTTAATATATATGACTGAGGCTTAAATATAAAGTCAATGACCTAATGAGTGGCCTCCGAATGACCTATAATAACTGCAGGAAGTGCAGAAAGATGGAGAGGAATGTCCTTGCTGTCTCAACTAATAAGGTGTAACATCTATTGGGATCTCTGGTTATTTAAGGGTTGATCATAGTGGCTAATGCCTTTTTCTCCGATGTTTCTCTAGAGTCTACACATGTGAAAGAGCTGATCCCGATCGTTAAATGGGAAAGAGATGGTTAAATAGTTCTCTGGCGGCCTAGGGTAGGGAATGAGTGGTGAAGGTGTTGATTGTTTCATAACTGGTGCCAGTGCTGCTCTGGTAACTCAAGGTAGGATGTTAAATGTGAGCATTTGTCTCAGGCTTACAGTTTAGAAATTGTTGCACTTGACCTATTTGTTTTAGCCAATGGAAATAATTTGACACATTGATGCCAAATGTATTTTTACATTACTCAATGGTAGCATATTACTTAATGGGAACATTGACCTACATTAATTTCAAGTTGCGGTTCTTCTGAATAGGCTAACAGTGAAAGAAAGCCCCTTTCTAAACCTATGGACCTCCAATCAAGAATAAGGTGGAGATTTTTTTAGATAGTGTATAAAGATTTCTATGTATATTATATTAATGTTGATGAACTTACCAATTTTGATTGGACCTGCCAACCATCTGCGTATGGTGTGGAATGGGGGCTTCCCAACTCACTTTCAACAGCAGATGTTTAGAAAGAGAAGGAATGGGCAGTAGAACTTCAACATGTGAATATTTTTAAAATACATTTAAAACATATTTATAAAAGAAGCAGCCCAAGAGGTTTCTGGCAGTGGCTTATTTCCTTTCCCTACTGAGAATAAAAATTAATGTGCGGTCAAGCATACACGTGCATGAAGTAATAGGAAGGGATAACTATTTTGTGTGCATGACCAACCTAAAACTGAAATCCTTAACAGGTGATCTCTATCTTTACTGAATTATAACCAGGAACATTAAAAAGGGGTTGCCTGGACTACAATTATTGATGACCTAACCTCAGGATAGGTCATCAATATCAGATTGGTAGGGAGCCAAAATCAAATATCCCCACTGCCCAGCTTTTTTTGGCAGCCAACGATGCTGGAAACTATACAGTATATGGAGATAGAAGCAACACACTGCCTAGTAGAGATGCTGGGGTGAACGAGACCTGAGTTGTAATACACTGGCACCAGAATCTACACAGTGTACAGAGTCTTCTACTTCAACTTTTTAATATCCAGAGCCATGGCTGACCAACACAGCTGATCGACAGTTTTACCTGTTTGATATTGATGACTCATGGATCATGAATACCTGTTGCCTGGATGACCCCTTTAATACTTAAACAATTTAATTATGAATGTTTGTTTTGTAAACTGCAATTTGTCCACGCAGGACTCCTATAACATCACTGGGACAAATGTCTTCTCCAGCTTCGAATTAGTAATTATTACAACTCACCTGAGTCAGGAAAAGTAGTTAAAATCTTGTTGCATGCACAAAACAAATGAAGAGCATCAGAGAAAGTCACGCTTCCAAAACAAAGTCATTGTCAGGGGGAAATCTCTAAAAACCCACCCCCATTCCTATACATCAGAGACCCCTTTGTGTCTATTGATCTTGATTGAATATGTGACTTTAATTGTCTTTGCTACTGAGTTACAGGCTACCGCACCAGAGCACTATAGGAAAAGCTTTATTTAATTCTTAGATCTAACACACACATTGGAGATTCATCCTGTATCCTGAGAGATCAGCAACATGGGCACAAAATGCTCACATCACCAAGTGCCAAACTCCACAATCTTTAAGGCTTTTATTACAATGTAAAGTTCTTTTTAAATGTAACTATTGTTATTGCTTCCATTGTTTTTGAACTCTAAAAGAAGTGCAGAAAGAAGCCTCCAAACATCGCATTGATTTCAAAGAGATTCCATTTTGTTCGGAATTGTGTTATAATCAGAGATGAGCACAAATTCCAAAATTTGCTTGGAGTCTGATTCTGTAGAACAGCCACAATTGCCCTTAAAGGGATTATCCGAGTTATATTTATTGATGACCTATCCTCAGGATAGGTCATCAATATCAGATCAGCGGGGGTCGCGACACCCGGCATCACCGCCGATCAGCTGTTTAAGGAGGAGGCGAGCACCGTGCCAGCGCTGCCTCCTCTTTATTGTTTACCTGCTCGCCATAACATGAGTAGCGTGAGTGGTGAGTATTTACACCCAAGCCGCCCCATTCATTTCAATGGGGCGTATTGCTCCTATACACTTGTATTGGAACGAGCCGTCCCATTGAAATGAATGGGGCGGCTTGGGTGTAATTACACCTGCTCACCGCTAGTCATGTTATGGAGAGCAGGTAAACAATGAAGAGGCGGCAGCGCTGGCACGGCGCTCACCTCCTCAAACAGCTGATCAGCGATGATGCACGGCTCTTCAAACAGCTGATCGCGATGGTGTCGGGTATCAGACCCCCGTCGACATTATGTAGATGATCTATCCTGAGGATAGGTCATCAATAAATATAACTCGGATAACCCCTTTAAATGTTGTGTATGACACGCTCAGGTCAACTAGGACTGTATGCAATCCCTTTAAGTTTTTCAGAGTTTTAAAATTAGAATATTTTGGGAAATTTCTAACAACTTTGACATGTCTAAAATTGATTGTCTCATCTCTTCTTCTAATGCATTCAGCGTCGTCTGCTATGGAGACAGGAAGAAGTTGCATCAATGTTCTACTATCAATGCAACTATGGAGTCATGTAGGCAAAAAGTAAAATGAAGAAAGACTAAGTTTATGTTTATTGAACGGGTTATCCCAGAATCAAAATTTATCATATACATGTGACTGTGACGAGGGGGACATCCACTGTGCCAGGAAAGAAAGGAAAGAAGGGAGGAAAGAAGGTTTGCAAACAAACATAGAAGAGGATTCTTTACGGTAAGAGCAGTGAGACTATGGAACTCTCTGCCTGAGGAGGTGGTGATGGTAAGTTCACTAAAAGAGTTCAAGAGGGGACTGGATGTATTTCTGGAAGGTAATAATATTACAGGTTATAATTACTAGAGAGGGGTCATTGATTCAGGGAGTAAGGGTCCATTCACACGAACGTATATTTGCGGGTCTGCATTATTGCGGACCCACAAATATACGGGGGCCGCCCGGCGTGTGTTCCGCAGCGCTCAGAAAACATGCTGGGCGGCCCCATTGAAAATGCCTATACTTGTCCGTGCGTAGGATTTTTTACCCCTAAAGTTTGGAAAAATGGCTTTTACCTCAAAGGTTTTTTTTTGCCTTCCTCTGGAATTTTAGGATGGAATGCAAAATGGACCCCTTTAAGAGGCATTGCATTTTGCTCCGTCCTAATATATGTCTATGGGCACATATAAAAGTTCTGTATTTTTCCCGTTATTCATGACGGAAAAAAAAGAGTCCCGTCGACCAAAATGAATAATGGAAAAAACTGAGCCATTATATGTGCCCATAGACATGTATTAGGACAGAGCAAAACAAAATAGCTTAAGGAAAAGCAGAAACCCACCGTAAAATTGCAAGACAGAACAAAATGCTTATTCTGCCCATAGCCACTGTGAGCTGGTATGCAATCTGTGCCAGGTATTCTCCGTATTCCCAGTCTGGTCCTGTTTTCTGAGACTGAATGAGATCTCATATGAAGTACACATCTGGATCTCTTAATGAGAAACATCAAAATAGTATCTGGATGTTATTACAGTCGGCATTGTGACAGACAGATGCTTATGGCCCCAGGCTCGATAACCCAACAGTAGTGACAGATGGTGAACCAGTAGCTACTGTTGACTAAGAGCCATATCACAAGTCATCATGCCCTGGCCGAGGCCTCTATTCCCCCACATGTGGGTTAAGATAGGAAACTCTGCAAACATTAAGGGGACAACCAATTGTTGTTATGGCCGCTTCTCAACCCTCTTATGTCTGAGCAGTTATGAAACGCATGATACAATATTCATTTTTCTCATCTAAGTGCATGGAAAACCTTTTTCAAAGAGGCACATGCTCGCTTCATGAACGCAAGTAGATGTGCTCCAACTCATGCAACTCCTACATTTTCAGGTAAGTTTATATAGGTCAGATTTGTTTCAAAGGAATAGGCGACAAAATATGCATGCAAAATAATCAACAAAATATGGAAAGATAAATAAGAAAATAAGAAAACATGCAAAATAAGAAAAAATCGGCACCAATCAATCCTACTGATTTTGATGTGGAGTATGACCACAGATTTTACCCTTGACAACAACAGGGGAAAAAGTCACAATGAAATCAATCACTATTCTACTGCAGAATTAAGTGTTCTGCTGCAAAAAAACTCACAAAATAGTTGTCATAGTGGGAAATGAAAGGGAAGGAGAAAACTGCACTCTAACAACCCTAGGGCTCCATAGTGGGTGCATGTTCTGCTTCGATTGGAGTTACACCACTTCCTCCAGCTTTCTGCCACCAGGAAAGTCAAGAGGAAAGTAGGTTAAATAGCCCATGAATAGAGATGAGCGAACATGCTCGTTCGAGCATTAGGGTATTCGCATATGCTCGCTACTCGGACGAGCATATCGCGATCCTCGAGGAAATGGCAACTTCCTCTTCCTGCATGTTAGGCGCCTTTTTTCAGCCAATCAACATGCAGGAGAGTCTTTGGTACCTTCTAGCATCACGTGGGGCCCCTACAAGTCGATAGCAGGGATTGGCTGGCCAGATCAGATGACCTGGGAATATAAGAATCTGGTCCCGCGCTGCTCGCGTCATACGCCGTCTTCATGAGATTAGGGATAGAGCTGCTGTCTGTCAGGGAGAGTGTTAGGGCCTGAATTTAGATGTTGGTTAGGCAGGAATCACCCACAAAGAACCCAACAGCCCTTATAAGAGCTACAAGCACCTTTTTTTTTTGTCTCCTCCAGGCTGCTGGCTGGGACTTGTAGTGCAGCTTCCGCCATCTTGGTTGCACACTGTACACAGTGACTGGTGGCAGAAGGGACAGCACGTGGTCCACACAGACCCAAAATAAATTGCCCAAAGTACTCATTTTTGCTGCTGCTGTACCTTGGCTTGCTGAGATCTGTAGTGCAGTCTAGGGAATATGTTTTTCTGTCATTTCAATACACTACAGTCCAGTGAACAATTAGGTAGTGTACTGTACAGTAGCGTCAGTCTAGGGAATATGTTTTTTCTGTCATTTCTATACACTACAGTCCAGTGAACAATTATATAGTGTGCTGTACAGTAGCGTCATTCTAGGGAATATGTTTTTCTGTCATTTCTATACACTACAGTCCAGTGAACAATTATGTAGTGTGCTGTACAGTAGCGTCAGTCTCGGGAATACTTTTTTTTATATATCCTACAGTACAGTGAAAAATTGAGTGGTTTGCGGTGCAATAGCCGCAGTCTAAAGACTACGTTTTTCCTCTCAATCATATATACTACAGTGCAGTGAAAAATTGAGTGGTTTGCGGTGCAATAGCCGCCGTCTAAAGACTACGTTTTTCCTCTCAGTCATATATACTACAGTGCAGTGCAAAATTGAGTCGTGTGCTGCACACTAGCCGGAGTGTAGAAAATATAAGTTTTTCGTCTCAGTTATACATTATACAGTGCAGTGCGAAATTGTGTCGTGTGCTGCACACTAGCTGGAGTGTAGAAAATATACATTTTTCCTCTCAGTTATATATTATACAGTGCAGTGCAAAATTCTGTCGTGTGCTGCACACTAGCCGGAGTGTAGAAAATATACGTTTTTCGGCTCAGTTATACATTATACAGTGCAGTGCGAAATCGTGTCGTCTGCTGCACACTAGCCAGAGTGTAGAAAATATACGTTTTTCCTCTCAGTTATACATCATACAGTGCAGTGCAAAATTCTGTCGTGTCCTGCACACTAGCCGGAGTGTAGAAAATATACGTTTTTCCTCTCAGTTATATATCCTACAGTGCAGTGAAAAATTGAGTAGTTTGCGGTGCAATAGCCGCCGTCTAAAGACTACGTTTTTCCTCTCAGTCATATATACTACAGTGCAGTGCAAAATTCTGTCGTGTGCTGCACACTAGCCGGAGTGTAGAAAATATACGTTTTTCCTCTCAGTTATACATTATACAGTGCAGTGCGAAATCGTGTCGTGTGCTGCACACTAGCCGGAGTGTAGAAAATATACGTTTTTCCTCTCAGTTATATATCATACATTGCAGTGAAAAATTGAGTGGTTTGCGGTAGAATAGCCGCCGTCTAAAGACTAGGTTTTTCTCTCAGTTATATATCATACAGTGCAGTGAACATACAAAATGTTGAACCCAAGGGCTAAGGGTCGAGGACGAGGGCGTGGGCGTTCAAGTAGTGTATGGGGCAGAGGCCGTGGTCATGGGCAGGGTGACCCAGTACATGTTGATGAGGGAGCAGTGGAACGCCGCAGAGTTTCGCTCCATTGCTTCATCTTGAAACTTACTGGTTCACGTGGTACATCACTATTGAAACCACAACAGTGCGAACAGGTGATGACGTGGATAGCGAACAATGCGTCCAGTAATTTATCCACCAACCAGTCTTCCATGCAGTCCACCCACGCTAGCCAAGGGAGTAGACCTCTGTCTCCTCCAGCTCAACTTCCTTCCCCCCAGCCTGCCCCCCCCACGGAAAGTATGGATTCAGATCAGGCATACTCACAGGAAGTCTTTTCAGGACCCTACCCAGAGACACAGTCTGTGGGTGATGAGATTGTGGACTTAGTGCAAGTAGTGCGTGAAGAGGTGTCGGATGATGATGACAATTTTCTGGGTAGCTCTATGCCAAGCTCAGTCTGCACAATCCTTTGTTTCTCTCTAATTGATATATAATACAGTTATATACACAAAATTTTGAACCCAGCAGGGGTGCCACCACTACCCGCCTAACCACCACCAGCATGCGCAGGCATATGAGTGCTAAACACCCGACTCAATGGAACCAAGGCCGTTCACCTCCTGTGGGTCACACCATTGCTCCTTCTCCTGTGTCACTTGCTGCCTCTGCGAGTCAACCTCCCACCCAGGACCCCGGCACAAGCGCCTCCCAACCGAAAACTACCCCTTCGCCTCCACGATCCTCCACACTGTCCACAATGTGTCCCTGCACAGCGTTCAGCTGTCATTAGATCAGACATTGGAGCGCAAGCAGAAATAAAGTTCCACCCACCCACATGCACAAGCCCTCAACGTCCACATACAGGGCCATGCTAAATTGTAATGTGCTTCGCCTGCTCCCGCAGTGTAACTCGGCCACTCTGTTGTTACATCCATACAGGGCCACGCTAAGTTTTTATGTGCTTCGCCTGCTCCCGCAGTGTAACTCGGTCACTCTGTAGTCACAGCCATACAGGGCCACGCTAAATTTTAATGTGCTTCGCCTGCTAACGCAGTGTAACTCGGTCACTCAGTAGTCACAGCCATACAGGGCTACGCTAAATTTTAATGTGCTTCACCTGCTCCCGCAGTGTAACTCGGTCACTCTGTAGTCACAGCCATACAGGGTCAAGATAAATTTTAATGTGCTTCGCCTGCTCCCGCAGTGTAACTCGGTCACTCTGTAGTCACAGCCATACAGGGCCACGATAAATTTTAACGTGCTTCGCCTGCTCCCGCAGTGTAACTCGGTCACTCAGTAGTCACAGCCATACAGGGCCACGATAAATTTTAATGTGCTTCGCCTGCTCCCGCAGTGTAACTCGGTTACTCTGTTGTCACAGCCATACAGGGTCACGCTAAATTTTAATGTGCTTCACCTGCTCTCGCAGTGTAACTTGGTCACTCTGTAGTCACAGCCATACAGGGCCACGATAAATATTAATGTGCTTCGCCTGCTCCCGCAGTGTAACTCGGTCACTCTGTAGTCACAGCCATACAGGGCTACGCTAAATTTTAATGTGCTTCGCCTGCTCCCGCAATGTAACTCGGTCACTCTGTAGTCACAGCCATACAGAGCCACGATAAATTTTAATGTGCTTCGCCTGCTCCCGCAGTGTAACTCGGTCACTCTGTAGTCACAGCCATACAGGGCCACGCTAAATTTTAATGTGTAACTCGGAAACTCTACCGCAGTGTAACTCGGAAACTCTGAACGAGTCTGGCCTTGGGGCCGCTCATGTACTGCCCACACCGAGGATTGCGGGGCCTACCTCGGTCATGGTTTCTCAGACTTATTATGCCTCTTCCTCCAACCCCTCCTCCTGCTTCTACTCTCAGTTACCATCTGTGAGCACGGCGCCTTCAGTCGGTAGCACTAGGCGCAGCAGCAGTGCCGTGGGTAAGCGCCAGCAGGCGGTGCTCAAACTGCTGAGCTTAGGTGACAAAAGGCACACCGCCCAAGAGCTGTTACAGGGTATTACGGAGCAGACCAATCTGTGGCTGGCACCGCTGAACCTCAAACCAGGCATGGTTGTGTGTGACAACGGGCTTAACCTGTTGGTGGCTCTGCAACTTGGCAGACTCACACATGTGCCATGCCTGGTCCACGTGTTCAATCTCATAGTTCAGCTGTGTTTTTGGTGTTTCGACTGCTACCTCACTCTAACTCGGTCACTCTGTTGTCACCGCCATACAGAGTCACCCTAAATTTTATTTGTGCTTCGCCTGCTACCTCACTCTAACTCGTTCACTCTGTTGTCACCGCCATACAGGGTCACGCTAAATTTTATTTCTTCTTCGACTACTACCTCAGTCTAACTCGGTCACTCTGCTGTCACCGCCATGCTGCGTCAGGGTAAATTTTTGGGTGGCTCACCTGCTACCTCATGTAACTTGCTCACTTGTTGGTGTCACCGCCATGCTGTGTCAGGCTTATGCGTGCGTCGTGGGGCGGGGGATAGGACAGCAGTGCCAGCATGGGCATGGGTGATGGACCTTCGTTGCACCTAGTTGGGTGCCTCCCTAACACGTGATGGGCATGTGCCTCGCCCTTCTTGGTTTGGGTCAGCACAATTGTCTTGAGGGTCACCCCAAGGCTGTTGGCCAGAATGTGGGGTAATGGTACGATTAGGCAGCCTCAGAGGCATCCATGCATGCTGCCCCTGCTGTTTCCTGTCCATTTCCGTGGTGTTTCCATCATTTTCTGAGGTTTCCAGGTTTTCACCCAGCCTTCCCTAGGCAGAGCCTTGGTCCCCTGCAAAAAATGCTCGAGTCTCCCATTGACTTCAATGGGGTTCGTTATTCGAAACGAGCACCCGAGCATTGGTAAAAATTCGACTCGAATAACGAACACCCGAGCATTTTAGTGCTCGCTCATCTCTACCCATGAAACATTTTTTATGTAATGTGGTACCGGTACCACTTTCTACTGCACCATAACCATTATTGAAACATATAGACTCCTAACTCCAAAATTATGTTCAATACCAGTGCAAAATATCTGTTACAATATAGGCTTACCATCACACAACTACATCTAGATGTGACAAATATGGGCTTTCACTATACAGTGGTCCCTGAAATTACAATATTAATTGGTTTCAGGACGACCAGTGTATGTTGAAACCATTGTAAGTTGAGTAATCCCCAAAATGTCATACAAGATAAGAGAAAATAAAGATTTTTAAAAAAAATAAGCAAATAACTAAGACAGATAACACAAGTCCTTACATATAACAAGAATAGCTGATAACTAGTAACTAATACAGATATTTTACCAGAGAAGTGACCTTGATTGGTCTGATCTGAGTCCGAGGCATTGTATGCTCAGTCTAGTTTCAACCTACTATGGGTCAGAAAAGACTATTGTATGTTGAAAATATTGTATCCTGAGGCCATTGTATCTTGAGGGATCACTGTACAGACTTAAAGGGGTGTCCAACATTATCACATTTGTTTATATGGCTCAGAGATGGTTAACAAATAATTTTAAAAAATCTATAAAAAAAATTAGAAGAAGCCACACTCACCTATCCCCCCTTGATGCCATTCTAATGCTGATTCAGTCTCCCAGTGCGCTTCACTTCCTGGTCCAATGTTTGCCCAGCCAATCACTGACTGAGGAGTGTCAACACTTCAAAAAGTGATTGTCTGAGCATACCCTGCAGGGCAATTCCAAGAAGTCGAGCTGAGAACAGGAAATGGGGAGACACAGAACCAGAGCAGTTTTGGAATGGCAAAGGCAGGGGATTGGTGAGGGGTGAGTATGGCTTCTTTTTATTTTTAACCATCTGTAAACCATTTATAAAAAAAAATAAAAATCAACACAGATAAACAACCCCTTTAAAAAGCAATAATGTTTATATTGAAACTTAAAAAAAAAGAAAATCCATTTAATTTTTCCTGATGGATATTTTTTTTTTGTTCTAATGTTGTCATCCCTTTATTCCTCTCTGATTATTACATGCTTTCATCATAGAGATATCTTCTTGACCCTGTCTTTTTTATCCTTTGGCCATATTTACTTTGATATCCCATGTTGCCTTTGATGTAGTGGCATCCATTATTTAGTTTTATATACCTTGTGAAGAGAAGCAACGAGGAAGATTTTGTTTATTGTCTTTTATATGCTTTTAGAAAACGACATATTGTAGCTTTGGCATCATACAATATATAGTCAATGCTGTTCTGCATTGCTGGAATTGCCAATGATTAATTATTAGATTGGGTTGTAAAGTAGCACAAATCTGGTGTTGCTATATTACAGAAAAACATAAAATATGTGGGGTTTTTTTGCAATTTCACGATTATTTTGTAAGTTAGATAGACTCTTTGACAGCTCTTCTCCATCCCCTTTTTATTTATACTATGAGTTATAATTTTCAATTCCACCATTTTGGGACACATCTACACATTAACAATTATGAGCAATTTCTAAGAAAATGGAAAAAAAAAAAACAGAAAAAACCCTGTGTGGTATAATGGTATGTTAACCTTTATTTGTGGGTCAGGACAATTATGGTGAAATCGAATTTACATAGTTTTTTTTGCACGATAATAACACTTTTTCAAAGGAAGTCTGTCAGCAGTTTTGACCATGCTGAGCTACTGCTCAACAGAATGTTCCTAGCTTTTGTTGAATTTTGCCCAATATATGCTAATATCAAGGCACGGGGATAAGACAAGTCCATTACAGAAAGCAAGCAAATGAAATAAATTCATTCAGGCCATCCGGTCGCAAAGTTCTTAAAGATGGGTCACTGGTTCTTCACGGATGGGTCACTGACACGGAAATGTGGACGAGGCCTAAGCCCTCCTCCGGGGATCCCCGGAAAAAGCCTTAGGGCAAAACGGCGTTGGGAGGAGGCTGCCGCTATATCGGTTTGTTACCCATGTTTATCGGTCTATTTCTGTCTTTCTGACATTTTTGCCTTCATATTTTTGGCAAATGTTGTATTGGGTTTTCAATTTTGGGCCCTATATATATTATGCACTTGTTGGGCTATACCATCTGATATTTGTACCATTTAAATTGACACATGGATTAGATATAACTGATATCACAGTGCCCTCTTTGTCCTCTTTTGAGGTTGTCTTTATACTTTTTATCTATTTTAATCTAATAAAGTACAATTGTTAATATACAAAGTGGATGATATCTTTATTCAATATAGTATTCATTTCCTCAGTATACAGGCTTGTTGTGTATCTCGGTTTTGGTAATTAGTTGTTTAGATTTTCTTCCGGTTGGCAGCTCAGGAGGCATGTCCTTTCTCAGGAGGCATGTCCTTCCTACTGCAGCTTTCTCCCTGTAACTGTCATAGCTTCTAATAGTTGAAGGATGGAACTGAGCATGTGCGACAACCTGTTCGATGATGAAATAAGGGAAAGAACACACAGCAGGGGGCGATATAAATATATTTTTTATTGAAGAACTCAGTAGTTATACTAAATTTTAAATTACATATAATTACAAAAGTATTCAGAGATCCAAATGCTGGTTTGCAAAATGTAGGCATTTTTCATTGGACAACACTTTTTAGTCTACATTTATGGAAGAAATTTGGACCTTTATATGAGGGGAAAAAAAGCCCTTCAAAGTTTTGAGCCCTTCAAAGATATATTACTAAATAAATGGACGTTCACTTTAATCTGAAAATAATACATTAGCAAGTGCTAATCGATTCAGAAGATGTTTCTCTTGAATGTAGAACCCAGTTATCCACATCTGCAGTTGAATAATTTTACCGAAATCTCCCTGAAGACAAGATTTTTTTCCCCTACTCTTCCTGAAGTTAATTCATAGTAAAGCAACCGCATACAGTGTTATTACATACTTTATCCAACCCTGGCATCCTGCCCGTAACGGCCAAATTAGGCTTGGCTTAAATTAAATGTTTTGAAGCCAGTCATATTTGAAATGAGACCATGTAATTATATTCTATTTCCCATTTCAATTCACTTCCTATATTAGTTACTTTCCTGCTTCCGAAAGTAATTCAACCGCGGGAGTGCTGCTTTATGCAATATATTTTAAGCCCGTAGGATTAAAAATGTACACACACAATAGAACACCTAAATCTTGAAGTGGCACTCAATTTTATATGTTGTCACTTCTTAAATTATCAAAACTTTCTTTTTCTCTTTTACCCCCGTTAACCAACGGCACAACAAATACTCAACAGATGATGAATCTACTTACCTAGGGACGAACAACGTTCCCAACATCAAACTTAGCTCATTTCAAAGATTTGTTTTCCTTTTGCAATTTGCGGATTCTAAATCAATGACAAATTTGCATTCCGAGTCCTTGTGTATGGATACATGAATACAATGAGCCTGTGTGTATGAACATATGTTTGCACTGTTGATAGCTTTATATTCTGATAAGTTGTGATGCATATTAATGAAATCTCTATGCATGCTAATTTAACAAGCATAAGTCATTTTTCTAATAAAAATGTTAATTACTTGCATGTTTATTTGCAGTTTGGTCTATGTAGCCGCCAATGCTAAGGACACATTTGTCTTCTGTTTGTAGTTTCCCTGAAAGATTCCACTGGCAATAGATTCAGTTATTAAGTTGAAGAAATACATGCAGCTATTATAAAGAGCATCTAAGGTACAGTAACTGTATGAGTGCTGGAGTAGATACTTGAAAAATAAAATAAAAAACAATTACAAATCCACAGTAATTCTAATATATGATGTCTAGTTGTCTAGTTCTCTTTATAAAGGTGTTGACATTTCTTTTAACCCCTTAATGACCGGGCAATTTTCCATTTTTATTTATTTTATTTTTTTTTGTTTTTAACTCCCCATATTCCCAAAACCATATATATATATATATATATATATATATATATGTTTGTTTTTTTTCCCCTATTCACATAGACATATCAGGGCTTGTTTTTTGTCCATGGATGCCTTCAATGTAGTGGGACAGCAAAGAAAATATGGTAGCACATTGTTATGACGCAAACAATGGAACTAGGGATTAGATATTATTCTGGATGAAATTATGAAAAATGGAAGCTCTTCGCGTATTTTTGATCGAATGTGTGTCAGGTCCCTCTACCAACATCAAGGTGGCTTCTGCAGATGGGAACCCAACACTAACTGCCGTCCCTGGGCCTAACTTAAGCCTACAATATTCAGGGCAGTGTAGGAACCAGCTATACTCTGCTTAGAAGCCCTGGCAAGAACTGGTAAGCAATAGATAATCGTTTATAATTTTCCACATCAATCAGCATTCAGTATCTAATAATGAGAAAGTGAAAACAGAATGTTAGAAATCTTTACTGATTTATTGAAATGGAAAATCTAAAATTCAGGGTGGGCCATTTATATGGATACACCTAAATAAAATGGAATTGGTTGATGATATTAACTTCCTGTTTGTGGCAAATTAGTATATGGGAGGGGGGAAACTTTTCAAGATGGGTGGTGACCATGGCGACCATTTTGAAGTCGGCCATTTTGGATCCAACTTTAGTTTTTTTCAATGTGAAGAGGGTCATGTGACACATCAAACTTATTGAGAATTTCACAAGAAAAACAAGGTATGCTTGGTTTTAACATAACTTTATTCTTTCATGAGTGTTCAAAGTGCTGCCCATTGTGTTGGATTGTCAATGCAACCCTCTTCTCCCACTCTTCATGCACTGATAGCAACCGCAGAAGAAATGCTAGCACAGGCTTCCAGTATCCATAGTTTCAGGTACTGCACATCTCGTATCTTCACAGCATAGACAATTGCCTTCAGATGACCCCAAAGATATAAGTCTAAGGGGGTCAGATCGAGAGACCTTGGGGGCCATTCAACTTGCCCACGACGACCAATCCACTTTCCAGGAAACAGTTTATTTAGGAATGCTCGGACCTGACACCCATAATGTGGTGGTGCACCATATTGCTGGAAAAACTCAGGGAACATGCCAACTTCAGTGCATAAGGAGGGAAACACATCATCATGTAGCAGTTGAAAGGC
This sequence comes from Rhinella marina, assembly GCA_900303285.1. NCBI lineage: Eukaryota > Metazoa > Chordata > Amphibia > Anura > Bufonidae > Rhinella > Rhinella marina. The sequence goes on from ONZH01029762.1 coordinate 87,377, forward strand.
CCCCAAGGTCTTCCGATCTGACCCCCCTTAGACTTTTATCTTTGGGGTCATCTGAAGGCAATTGTCTATGCTGTTAAGATACGAGATGTGCAGCACCTGAAACCATGGATACTGGAAGCCTGTGCTAGCATTTCTTCTGCGGCGTTGCTATCAGTGTGTGAAGAGTGGGCAGCACGTTGAACACATTTTATAAGTGGTCAGAAACTTATAAATAACTCATGAAAGAATAAAGTTACGTTAAAACCAAGCACACCATTGTTTTTCTTGTGAAATTCTCAATAAGTTTGATGTGTCACATGACCCTCTTCCCATTGAAAAAACTAAAGTTGTATCCAAAATAGCCAACTTCAAAATGGCTGCCATGGTCACCACCCATCTTGAAAAGTTTTCCCCCTCCTATATACTTATGTGCCACAAACAGGAAGTTAATATCACCAACCATTCCCATTTTATTTAGGTGTATCCATATAAATGACCCACCCTGTATTGCATTGACCTAAGTATTCAGACACTTTACTCAGGACTTAGTTGAAGCACCTTTGGCAACAATTTTGGCCTCCAGTCTTCTTTGGTATGAAGTTTTTCACACCTGGATTTGGGTATTTTCTGCCATTCTTCTCTGCATATCCTCTCAAGCTCTGTCAGATTGGATGAGGACCATCAGTGGACAGATATTTTTCAAGACTCTACAGAAATGTCCCATTGGGTTCAGGTCAGGGCTCAGGCTGAGCCTCTTAAGGACATTCACAACGTTGTCCCTATGCCACTCCTGTGTTTTCTTGGCTGTGTGCTTAAGGTCATTGTCTTGTTGGAAGGTAAACCTTTGGCTCAGTCTGAGGTCCAGAGCACTTTCATGAAGAATATCTCTGTACTTCAGTGTTCCCTCAACTCTGATCAGTCTCCCTGTCACCAGCCACTGAAAAAGTACCCTCACAGCATGATGCTGTCACCACCATGCTTCACTCTACTGATGGTTTTGGCCAGCTAATGAGCAGTGTCTGGTTTCCTTCAGAAACGATGCTTAGAATTGAGGACAACAAATTCAATATTGGCTTGACCAGATAATCTTGTTTCTTGCAGTGCTTTAAGTGCTCCTTTAAGTTAATTTTTGCAAAGTTTCATGTATATGGAGGAGAGGCTTCTTTCTGGCCACTCTACCATAAAGCAAAGATTGGTGGAGTGCTGATTTGACTGTTAGCCTTATGAAAGTTTCTCCCACCTGCAAACAGGATCTTTGGAGCTCAGCCAGTGACCATTGGCTTCTTGGTCACCCCTCTTACCAAGGCCCTTCTCCCCCAATTAATTAGTTTGCTGGGGCAGTCAGCTCTAGGAAGAGCACTGTTTTTTCCAAACTTCTTCCATTTAAGAATTATGAAGGCTAGTGTTTTGCAGCACAATTTTTTACTCTTCTCTACATCTGTGCCTCCACCAAATCCTGGTTTTCAGCTCTAGAGGCAACTACTCTATTCCCTCCTTATTGCTTTGAGTTTGCTCTGATATACACTGTCAGATGAGAGACCTTACAGTGTCTTTCCAAATCATGTCCAATAAACTGAATTCACTACAGGTAGACTTCAATCAAGGTGTAGAAACATCTCAAAGTTGATTAAGCAAAATGACACCAAAGCTACATTTAAAGTGTCATAACAAAGGGTCTGAATACTGCACCTATGTCTATGCAAAATTTAAGTTTTTAATTTTTAATTTGCAAACATTTCTAAAATTTTCATTTTTATTAAGGGGGATTAAGTGCAGCTTGATGGAGGAAAACTTTATTTTTAATTTTTATTTTGCACAAGGCCGCAACTTAACAAAATGAGAAAAAAAGTGAAAGTGTTTGAAGACTTTGTTTAAACAGATGACTATATTTATTGTAGAAAGATGCAAATATACTAAACACAGTGAATAGACTTCCATATTATGTGCATGGTTTACAGTCTCAATGGCTCGAAACCATTTCAGATAAAGCATTCCAGTTCGGAAACAACTCATCTCGACAAACAATTTCAATATGGAATTGTTTATTCTTGTTGAAAAGGTTAAAAAATACATACACAAGATCTCGTTCTTCCAAGTGGGCAAGTTAATCCCTGGCATGAATTGTGATCTTAATTATGAACAAAGAGCCGAAGCGGTTGCAGCTCTCTTTATGGGAGATAAGAATTAAATATTTTTTCAGACTTTTATGTGAATAGTTTCATGAAAATTGATCAGGTCTAAAAAGTCACAGTCCAAATGAAGCTAAGGTTAAGGATAATTTATACATGATATTCTTAATTTTATTCGGAGCCCTTTTATTACTATATAGGCCTTTATGACTTTAAAGAAAATGTCAGTGGCAGCAAATGACATTGTACTGAATAATCTAGTTATGAGGGAGAAGACATTTAAAACTAGTGTATCGCGAGCAGTATTGCTACATTCCTGCTGAACGTACACTTTTAGCTTCCACAAACTTGACTGACTGCTATTCCTTTTTAATCTATGGCATTCATGGTCCTGATGATAATTTAACATTTAAAGGTTTAAAGGTAAAGATGACCTAAATATATCTGCTTTATTTTTCTTATGTCTGATTAAAGTTGTAGACTGGCAGATCTTTTACCAAGGCAGAGGGACGGAATTGTGGTCAACATGGGTCAATGGTAAAGTGTGGTCTCGAATGGAGAACAGACAAAGATCAGGACAGGCAATGGACAAGTGGATGTGGTCAAGAATATAACGTGGGTCATAACAGTATGGAGCAGAAACAAGCATGTTGAGGTAGACTTATGAATCTAATAGGCCTTACTACTCAGGATAGGAATGGTGGAGGGAGGACCCTTAAGAAGCTAGGGACACTCAGGAATTGGCTGGATTTGAGACCATTTGGGTGCAAAGATTCCTAGGATGACCTACAAGCAGAGGGACATAATGAAGTAGGAGAATGTCTGCAGCTGGAGAGATGAGTATGTGACATTATTCTTCAGAAATCCATGAGCACAGTGATGCCCAATTCCTCAAAATGATGTAAGAATCCTTTGCCACCTCACCATTTTAACCACAGTGAAGTTAGGGCATTGTATGTCTTGGTAATGCTTTGTTAAATGCTTTTACTGCCCCACATACCAAGCATTTATGAACAGAAAGATATCACTTTGTCATCAAATATGTCATGGCTCTTCACTCCTATGGCCAAGTTCAAATAAGTTTCACAGTAACACATTCGCAGGTTTGCCACCATTATAGAACATTAGTCTTTTGACCATGCTTTCCTTATTTTGCTAACTCATTGTTCTACTGTGGCAGAAACTTTGATATTGACTGCCTATGGCTGACCATAACATCTATACATTGCCTCAGTCTATTTCTATTGTTCCTGGTTTTACCTCAGCTAGTTATTAGCCAAGGAATCAATCACCAGACCAGTTTAGGACAACTAAGTTCTTGGCCCAGCTGAATATCTCAACCCAAACTAACGTTGTTGGAAAGGAAAGTCTAAAGGTGAATTGTGTCATCCTAATGAGTCTTTCCCTGGGTATAACTGTGAAAATCACATTATGATAGTAATTAATGGTCACCTAACAAGTCATGATTTAAGAATGTCTTATAAACGGAACACGTCTGGCATAGTAACATAACATAGTAACATAGTAACATAATTGTAGGCGTAGGGCTAAAAAAAGACATCTGTCCATCCAGTTCAGCCTGTTGTCCTGCAAGTTGACAATTCCAGACGAACTGACAGTAATTGCATCATATGTGTAATTCTAAGGGAAACCTGAAAAAATGTCTAAAGTCTGTAGTTTAGAAGCATTGATCTAGTACACAGCATGACAGCTAAAGATGTGAGCTTCACTCCTGCTATTAAAGGCCAGACCAGCAAAAGTGTCAATCTGGGCCATTTTACCCCTTAGATGCCGCTGGAAATAGCGTCTGTGACATGTAAGTGGTTAGGAGGGACCAGACTCCCTCTGTCTCCCATCAGCACCCCACAAATTAAATTGAGGGGTGTCCATTTCTATGCACAGAGAACGGAACCTACTGAAGGCCCCAGGCCTGCCTCCAGCTTGTCCCAGCAGGCTACAACTCTCTAGCACAAACTGCAGGTGGATGTTAGTGTAGCACTCACAGTAAAATACATTGCACTGCATGAACAGAGCAAAGTATTTTAGAAGCAATCAAAAGATCACCTGTAATAGTCCCCTTGCGGAACTATTAAATGGTTAAAACAGTAAAAAGTTTCATTAAATAAAAAAAATCCAAGTAAAACAATACAAATGTTTTCAATTAAAAAAAATGTTTTTCAATAGAAAAAATTGCAAAAATAATATTTTCTCCACATATTTGATATTGTCGTGCCCATATCAACCTGCACTACACAATTATCATGTAATTTATCCCCTTCCATGAATGTCATAAAAATATTAAAAATGAAAAGATGTCAGAACTGCCTCTTTCTGGAAAAAAAAGGAATAAAAAGCGATCACAAAGTGTTATGTACCCCAAAATGATACCAGTGAAAACTACAGGTCATCCCGCAAAATCAATCCCTCGCACAGCTCCATATAAGAAAAATAAAAGTTATGAGTCTCGGTATGCATAAAAAATGTTATTCTTTTTAAAATAAAGGGTTTTTATTGTGCAAGAGTAGTAAGAAATTAAACAAAACCCCATAAAAGATATGTATTTAGTATCGCAGCAATTGTAGAGAATAAAGGATGTGTTATTTATGCCAAAAAAGGAATGCCCGGGGTTTTTTTTTTTCCCGTCCCCCTCCCAGAAAGAGGTAATAAAAGTTTATCACTAAGTTATGTGTATTCCAAAATGGTGCCATTAAAGACTAGAACTTGTCCCGCAAAAGACAAATCCTCTTACTGCTACATCGACGGAAAAATAAAAAGGTTATACAGTAGCTTTTGGAAGGCGGCAACGAAACAACAACAAAAAGACTTGCTCATTAAGGCCCAAAACGAGCTAGTCACTATGGGATTAAAAGTGTTATCCGACTAATAAAGGTTATCCACTGATGCACTGATGCTACTGTAGTTCTCCCCATCTTTTTTTATACAACAACTAATTGGTGGCTCCACCAGTCACTTGCCATACCTCACTGGCATCACTGCTTAGCACTTCTCCATGGTACCAGCTTGCAATCATCAGAACTGGATTCCTGAGGAGAGAAGAAAAAAGTAATGTTTATGTTTTGTTCTATAACATTTCCAGCTGTTTTTACATTTTTTTATGACTTGGATAATGCTTTGGTTTGTTATGGTATGGTACTGTACAGTACAGCGTTTTTACTGGCATGTGATTTTTATTGCGTTCTCAAAGAACATGACAATCAAAGGGACCTTTAAAGACTATGGGAACCTTATGGGCAACTTTTCTCTTTTTCACTTTGAGCTAAAATAATTTATCAGTTGGTCTTTATTAAAATTTGTCAATAGTTTTTTTTTGTTTGTTTTGTTTTTGTTTTTCTGCTACACCTTTCAGTTTCAGTGCATTTGCAGATTAGAAGGCTCTCTTCTTCACAATGAATCCGTCAGAGAACATCTTTGTCGCCTGGGTATGTTGTCCTTATCTGTGAACTCTTGAGAGCTCCTAAAGACTAATTTAAGCTAAATTCTTATCAAATAGATACAAATTTACCTACAAGGAGTGTTTATGAGCTGTTAGGAAAGTAGAGATAAGGGTTACATACCCAGCCAACAGTGCAGTTCTCTGATGTATTCAATGTGAAGCAGAGATCCTTCTAGTCTGCAAATGCCCTAAAGCCAAAATCTGTAGAAGAAAAAAAAACATTTTTTAAGATGAAAAGTGATTTTAGCCCAAAACTAGTAGAATGCATTCATTATAATAATAATAATAATAATGAATAATAATAATCCCAAAGGTGTACATAGCCTTTAAATACACCAACCAATGTCAGAATTACAGAAATTATATACTTCTTGTGTTTGAAAGAATAACATTGCTCAAAAAGGTTGAATTCTCTGTATAAATGCATACTGGTGGAAATTGAGGTCTCAATCCATGTTCCAAAGTAGATTTAGTCCAAAGCCTAGTGCAGGGATCAGCAATCTCCGGAACACCAGCTGCTGTGAAACTACAAATTCCAGGATCTTAACATGCTCTGCTGTTCTTCTAACTCATGCAGAAGTGAATGAAGCATTCTGGGAGTTGTAGTTTCTGAATAGCTGGAGTGCCGGAGGTTGCTGATCACTGGCCTAGTGTTCTAATCACCATTTAGGGATCCATTTCTCTATGTCAAAACATTAGTAAATCATAGCCACAAATTCAGCTCTGGAAATATTTCCCTGAGAGTCTGTAGTTATTGGTTTGCGTTATTTGTTAAGGGTATTAGATAGCCCAAATGACATTGCTGATGAGTCTGTCTTATGTATTATAACATGGTCATATTAATGCAACTTGTGGTATTCAAAAATGATGAAGGAACCAAGGGAGGGCTCTCATTTTCTGAAGGTAATTGTGTCCACCAAAGAGAATATCCATTTATTTCATGACGGTCATGACTAGATGGTCTAATCAACTCTAAGTAGGTATCTCCATAGAGTTCCTCACATTGACTGAACAGTTGTTCTGGGTGTCAGTAGATATTACTAGTTATGAATTCATCTATATTAAATTTCTTAGAGTCAATCATATTTATTCCATTTGTCCATCTTCATTAACCTGAGCACCAAAAGGAAAAAGATTTTGAATAAGAAAAAAAGTAATCTGTTTAACCATGTCAAGCAAATTAAGAGCAAGCTCGACAAATTGTACATATTAAATACAAAAAATAAAATCATGTAAGACTTATTATACACATTCTATCATTATTTTAGTAGGAGTATATTTGTTTTAGAATCTAATAAAATGTTTCATCTTAGAAAATGAAAATTTCATGCAAGGGAGATAATTGAAATGAAAGTCTTATCCAGCACCCAAGAAAAGCCCACCAGTCTCCAGGGTGGATACATACATGTCTCTACACTTATTTTTCTGTACATTTTGTTAAGGAGTCCAATTTTTTACAGTTCAAATTCAATACCGGACATTGAAACCCTTGAGAGACTGAAATTCACATCACAACAACTGAGTGACCACATAAAGACACATAAAGCATGAGCAACTCCTGTTAAAGTACCATGAAGCCCTTTTTTTTCAAAGCTAGTCATTCCATGACACTCATTTCAGGATATGTAGAGCCAAGAGTAAAGATAAGGAAGGACATATCTGTAATGGTAATAACATCAAGCAACATTTGCATTTTTAAGGGAGTCTGTCACTACTATATGACAATATAAAGCGCTTAAATGGCTCTGTAGCACACCTATAGATGAATGTAAAGGTACCTTTGTTATTTTCTTTAGATATCCAGAAGCAGGAAAAACTATGTTTATTTCATATGCAAATGAGCACTCGCAAGTGCCCAGGGGCGGCGTTCAGTGTGTAGGAGCCCAGGCTGCTCTGCCTTCTTCAGTGTTACTTCTCCCCAGCCTCTTCCTTTGCTCGCCCTCCTAATGTCACGCTCGGGTGTGGGGGGAAAAGCCACACCGAGCGTATGAGGGATGGGAACAGACAAAACCAGGGAACTGGTCACCTCCTGCAGGGGACCCTAAGACTAGGCCCTAGCTGGCTACCAGTATGAACTAACCCGGGTGGTAGGAAAGCTCATACACAGGAACCTAATCTGAATAGACCCTAGAACACCCTGCAGTCTAATGACACAAAAGAGTAACCTGTTCCTCCAAGCGTAAGGAGGAACAGGAGACTCAAACAGGAATAACCAAAGGAAGGGAAAACACTTAACTTTAAGTAGAACTCAGCAACAGGATCTCAGCCGAGATCCACACCACTCTCAACCAGGTATGAAACAGATATGAACCGCAAGGGATACTGGGAGAGGAAGAGGTAAGTAGGAGACAGCTAATTGCCCAGCGGCAACAGCTGAGGGAAAGGGGTGTGGAGAACAGCACCCAAACCACAGGGAAGCCTGTCAAACCTGTCACTTAGAAAGCCGCGCAGAACGTCTGATTCCAGACGCAAGATCACTCGTGACATTACCCCCCCTTTTACGGGTGACCTCCGGGCACCCAGGACCAACTTTATCAGGGTGACATCTGTGAAAGGCTTTTACCAAACGACTGGCATTCACGTCAGATGCCGGTACCCATGACCTCTCCTCAGGACCATAACCCTTCCAATGAACCAGATATTGAAGGGTCCCACGAAGAACTCGAGAATCAATGATCTTGACAATCTGAAATTCCAAATTACCATCCACCAAGACAGGCGCGGGTGGCAAGGGAGATGGCTCCAGAGGTTCAACATACCTCTTCAACAAACATCTGTGAAACACATTATGGATTTTCAGGGCCTGCGGAAGTTCAAGACGAAATGCTACAGGATTAATAATGGCCGTGATTTTATATGGGCCAATAAATCTTGGACCCAACTTCCATGAAGGAACTTTCAACTTAATGTTCCTAGTAGACAGCCACACAGAATCACCCACATTTAGGTCCGGACCATTCATGCGTCTCCTGTCAGCCACACGTTTGTACTTGTTACCCATATTTATCAAGTTACTTTGAATTTTTCGCCATATGGAAGACAATGATGACGAAAAACGTTCTTCCTCAGGAATACCAGAAGTATCAGAACCACAAAATGTGCCAAACTGCGGGTGAAATCCATATGCACCAAAAAATGGTGACTTACCAGTGGAGTCCTGTCTGCGATTATTTATGGCAAACTCAGCCAGAGACAAAAACGAGGACCACTCCTCCTGGTTCTCAGAGACAAAGCATCTCAAATAAGTCTCCAGATTCTGATTGGTACGCTCAGTCTGTCCATTCGTCTGGGGATGAAAGGCAGAGGAGAAAGACAGTTGTACCCCGAGCCGAGTACAGAACGCCCTCCAGAATCTGGACACAAACTGAGTCCCACGATCAGAGACAACGTCAGTGGGAATGCCATGAAGTTTCACAATATTGTCAACAAACACTTGTGCAAGAGTTTTAGCATTGGGGAGTCCAGGTAATGCAATAAAGTGCGCCATTTTACTAAAACGATCTACAACCACCAGAATAACTGTCTTACCAGACGACTCAGGCAGATCAGTGATGAAGTCCATGGATAGGTGAGTCCATGGTCTGGACGGGATGGGTAATGGAAGTAGGGGTCCAGAGGGACGAGTATGTGTCACCTTAGAGCGTGCGCAGACACTACAGGCTGACACATATTCCTCAACACACTTACGCAGACCTGGCCACCAGAATCTACGAGAGATGAGGTCGACAGTGGATTTACTCCCAGGGTGTCCCGCAAGCACCGAAGAATGATGCTCCTCAAAAACCTTATAACGCAAATCAGAAGGAACAAACAACTTCCCGGGAGGGCAAGACTCCGGCGCATCTCCCTGGGCCTCAAGCACTTTAGCCTCAAGATCAGGGTAAAGAGCGGATATCACCAGTCCTTCAGACAGTATAGGGCTAGGATCTTCAAAATCACCACCCCCGGGAAAACTACGTGACAAGGCATCCGCCTTCACATTCTTAACCCCAGGACGGTATGTGACAATGAAATTGAATCTGGTGAAGAACAAAGACCATCTGGCCTGCCTCAGATTAAGTCGTCTAGCCGACTCCAGGTAAGCCAGATTTTTGTGATCAGTGAATACCGTGATTGGATGGTTCGCCCCTTCCAACCAATGCCGCCATTCCTCAAAAGCCAACTTAATGGCCAGTAACTCTCGGTTACCCACATCATAATTTCTCTCCGCCACAGAGAGTTTCTTCGAAAAAAAAGCACATGGGCGCCATTTACCAGGTGACGGGCCCTGTGATAACACAGCTCCTACCCCCACATCGGATGCGTCCACCTCCACAATGAAAGGTTGTGACACGTCTGGCTGCACCAATATAGGGGCAGAGGAAAAGCACTCCTTAACAGCGGAGAAGGCTTGCAACGCTGCATCAGACCACACAGAGACATCCGTCCCTTTCTTAGTCATGTCAGTTAAGGGTTTAACTATCGTCGAATAGTTCTTAATAAATTTTCGGTAATAGTTGGCTACCAGTATGAACTAACCCGGGTGGTAGGAAAGCTCATACACAGGAACCTAATCTGAATAGACCCTAGAACACCCGATGTCACGCTCGGGTGTGGGGGGAAAAGCCACACCGAGCGTATGAGGGATGGGAACAGACAAAACCAGGGAACTGGTCACCTCCTGCAGGGGACCCTAAGACTAGGCCCTAGCTGGCTACCAGTATGAACTAACCCGGGTGGTAGGAAAGCTCATACACAGGAACCTAATCTGAATAGACCCTAGAACACCCTGCAGTCTAATGACACAAAAGAGTAACCTGTTCCTCCAAGCGTAAGGAGGAACAGGAGACTCAAACAGGAATAACCAAAGGAAGGGAAAACACTTAACTTTAAGTAGAACTCAGCAACAGGATCTCAGCCGAGATCCACACCACTCTCAACCAGGTATGAAACAGATATGAACCGCAAGGGATACTGGGAGAGGAAGAGGTAAGTAGGAGACAGCTAATTGCCCAGCGGCAACAGCTGAGGGAAAGGGGTGTGGAGAACAGCACCCAAACCACAGGGAAGCCTGTCAAACCTGTCACTTAGAAAGCCACGCAGAACGTCTGATTCCAGACGCAAGATCACTCGTGACACCTATTCCCTTATATCATCCCTAGGTCCGGCCGAGATCCCGCGCCTGTGCACTGCTTAGCTTGGCTGGGGTATGCACACTGCAATCGAATCAACTAGTGCCCATGCGCTGGCCTGGTGAAGCAGTGCACAGTTGCGGGATCTCGGCCAGGGATGATAAAAGGGAATAGGAGGGCGGGCAAAGGAAGAGGCTGAAGAGGAGTAATGCTGAAAAAGGCAGAGCAACCTGGGCTCCTACACACTAAACGCCGCCCCTGTGCACTTGCGAGTGCTCATTTGCATATGAAATAAACATTGTTTTTCCTGATTCTGGATATCTAAAGAAAATAACAAAGGTACCATTACATTTATGTGTAGATGTGCTAGAGAGCCATGTAAGCACTTTATATGGTCATATAGTGGTGACCGACTCCCTTTAATCTTTTCAAAATATAAGCCACAAATATTTGTAGTGTTCCAACTTTCAGGACCTCTCATTGATCATCAGAATGAAAATTCAATGGCACTCTTGCAAAACCCGTGTTGTCTAGAGAACAAATGTAAACTTCACACATAGTTTTAGACATACTAAAATACAGAGAAGGTGAGTGTGATAAACAATATGTCAAGAGGCAACAGGGCTGGAGCAAAGTTTAGTGGACGGCAGCGACTGGGACTCTGGTATGGTTATTGCAGGACAGACATGGAATGTTAGCTAGACTATAGAAACTGCTTGAGCAGGGATCAAAGATAGTCAAAATGTCAGGCTGTGTCAGAAACCAGGAATCCATGTAAGAAGCTAAACTCGGCACACAACACCATAGGGTTGGTAGGAAGCATGTAAAATAAATTTGGCACATTTTCAGGACCTCCCAATAATCAGTTCATCCATTGAGGATCTTCTTGCAAGCCGTTTTATGGAGCTGTGGATGCCCCCTTTAATTGAACACCTCAGATGCCGCATTCATCGCTGATCGTGGCATCTGATAGTAAGATTAAGCCCTTTCAGGGGTTAATTAGGGGTAACAAAAACATACTCACCTTATCCATTTGCTTACGAAGAGACCATCACGGCCATCTTTGCGCGATGATGTGATGACGTCATCATGCTGGCCAGGCATGGTAACATCATCACTGATAACATCACTGTGCCCAGCCAGCATTGTGATGTGATCATGTCACACGTCCCCCCCGCGTGAGATTTTGTGCGGTATCTTCAATGAAGATGGCCGCAATGGCGTCTCCGCAAGCAAATTTCAGGCAAAATAGAAGCACAAGGAAATTTAGCTTCGTGGCAAATTACATTTTTTCTGAAATTCGTATTGAAGTCAGTTTGTTTGGTTTTGATTCGTGTACACTAATCAGCAGGTAAATCAAATTGTATAGATATTTAAATTCTTTCGTTTTTCATATAACTTTTTTATGATTTTTCCTCTAATCTGAACAATATTTTAATGCAGTTGTATTTCTACTAGAATATATATATATATATATATATAGATATAGATATAGATATAGATATAGATATATAGATATACTGTACATATATATTTTACAATACGGTAAGAGTAATAGTAGAATATTTAACTTTTCATGCATTTTTCATACCATGTTCAAAATATAGAAGGAAAAACCGTTTAATTAAATGTAATTCCACTGTAAGCCCACCAAGGAATATTAAATCAAGGATCAAACAACAAATACAAACTATGTAGAATGACCTGATAAAGCTTCATCAGGCTCCTGTGACTATATAGTCCTATGAATAATGTATGCAATGTCAATACTCATAATGAACAGATAAAAACATAGGACAAGTAGACTTGCATCCAAGTAGCTCCTGGTCAAGTGACTGCTGTCATGTCAAAGTCATCAATGCGTTACCTCTGGCTCGTCAGTGTGAGCAGGCATTAATTCAACACAGCCTTGTCAACCATGGCAAGCTATCGCATCAATCTGACCAGTGAATTGTTACATTGGTGACTTGAACTATCAGTGTCTTGTGTTCCTTCGAACCAAGATGTATCTCATCAATCAGGCTGAGGGCTTCTTAGGGCTCACAATGAGTAGAATAGTGGACACAAGGTCAACGTTGAATTGACGTGGCTTTAGAATAATGGGTATTAAGGATGTGTCTTAACTGAATTGCAGACCTTGTGTCCATTAGTTTCATATCACACTGAAGGTGTTCTGCATTACTGTGCAATGTAGATATACCGTACAAAAATAGTTAAAAGGGCAATATCTACATGGAGCTTCTATGCTTTTTAAGTGTATGGATAGGTTTTCTCTAGATACCCTGGCTTGCACCCACACTCGAAAAACATACTGATTGGTTAATTTGGAATTTAGATTGTGAGACCCATTGGGACAGGTACTGATGTGAGTAAAGGCAATCTCTGCAAAGCAATGCAGATTAAGTAAGCACAAAATGTTTTGATCAGCTGGTCTGACCGACAAGCAGTTTAAAGGAGTATTCTGCTTCAAGCTGCTTCAAGCTATCCACTAGGGCAGTGGCGGTGAACTGTTTAGAGGCCGAGTACCCAAACTGCATCTCAAAACCCAGTTATTTATCGCAAAGTGCCAACATGGCAATTTAACCTGAATACTAATATAGTACATCTTCCATGTACCTTATCTTTTAGCTATAACAGCCTGCCTACATTCAATGTGCTATCTGTGCCATTCATAGTGAATGGCAGAAAAAGTCTAGGGCATATTGGTACACCATAGACTTTTTCCAGGGTGTGGATGCCCACAGAGAGGGCTCTGAGGTTCGCCACCGCTGCACTATTAAAGCAGTAAGGGTCCTACCTCTGAGAACCCGACCAATCACAAGAACTGGAGCTCCATACCATCTGCAGCCTCCATGAAATGAGCAGAGCACATTCATGCTTCCTTTCCTTTAATTTATATGGGATTTCAGGAGATAGCCAAGCACTGCACAACCAGTGGCTCCGTTCATTTCAAGGAGGCTGCCGGGCGTACGAGACCCACATTCTCATGATCGATGGAGGTCCCAGCGGTAGGACCCCCACCGATCTAATAAAAACAACTTTAATACCCCTTTAATTTGGTCTGAATATCATCAGTCCAAATCAGAAGTGTCCCAAGTACCCTTAAAAACAACGGATGCCACTCTGAGCTCTTCTAAGATTGTATCCAACCCATTTTAAGATCTTTAATGCCAAGACAGCATTAATGAGAAAGTGGCATATGTGGCCTAATGTAACTGCCTAATTAATAACTTACCACGCTGTCAATTGCTTTTAATTTTTTATTTTTTCTTTAAAACGGTCCAAAAGTTATCCCTTTTGGTGGCAGATGATCTGTTAAATGGTGGCCACCATTTCAAATGATTTGTGCTGGTTCAATTGCAAAATTTCTGATTCTGTGAAATTATAGTTTTTTGAGAAATTCATAACACCAGGGGCGAAGCTATAGGGGGTGCAGAGGTAGCAGTCGCTACTGGGCCCGGGAGGCTGAGGGGGCCCAAAAACCCTTGTACCGCATAAGAACACTCTGGTATTATAGAAAGTGCATGCTGGTCAAGTTACACCTCTGGCTTTAGGGAAGGTGTTAGGTCAAGAATTTGGCTTTTGGGGGACAGGGTGGCCGTTTCAATTTTTGCCTCAGGCAGCATGAAGCCTATGTGCTTCCCTGCCCCTGGCCACAAAGCACTGAGGGAAGGGGGGCCCAAGCTGAACTTTTGCACCACGGTCCATGAGCCTTTAGCTACGCCCCTGCATTACACATTTTGTAGAATTGATTTGCTCATCTCTATTGTCAACCATTTGGATGCATTGGAAAATATAGTCTCTTTTTATGGGTTTTGCTTATTCCGAATTTAAGAAAATAATATATTACATCATTCCCCTGTGTACTTGTGAACGTACAGGCAGGAAAACCTTACATGTCTAAGTATAGTAAACAGGGCAGTAATGCCAGCTATAATAATAAAAGTATTTCTTGCTTGCCTATATCTTAGTGTCCTCAGGCCACTGATACATATTTGTGTTTGTTTGCTTTTGCATTGATGTCACAGCAGATTTCTCCAGGAGGTGCTGACTAACTTTGCCCTTTATAAATCGGCAAATAAGGCAAATTGGTAAATCAGGCGAACTATTTTTCCTTTTGCATCTCAAGCTGCTTTTAAACTATCATGTGTCATCCTGGAAAAACAGTTTGCGTGATGACCACAATTCCCGCACAGACTGTGGCTCATCTGTGCCAAATCCACTGTGATCTATGATACTGTGATGTTTACTGTCCCATTCTCAAATGATTCTATGACTGTGTGACCCAAGACCTGTTATCGTGCCGGGACTCATACATTACTTGGATGCAGTTAGTTTGGCTCAGATGAGTCACAGTCAGCCATGGAAATGTGGGCATTACACAGAACATTTTCCCTAGATAACAAGGCCATGGAAAGCAGCGTTAACTAACCATCAACTCTTATAACCAAACATTTACCTCTCCTAGGCTACAAATTGCACATTACTTTTATTTATTTTATGCACTTATATAGTGCTACTATATTCCGCAGCGCTTTTCAGACATTAGCATCGGGCTGTCCCCAATTGGGCTCACAATCTAAGTTCCCTATCAGTACAGTATGTCTTTAGAGTGTGGGAAGAAACCGGGGAACATGGAGGAAACCCACGCAAACACGTTAAGGACCTGCTTTATTCTGGACTGAATGAGAGGTGTATTACTAGATTAGAGGTAGTACTAGTCACTAGAGATGTGCAAAATAATTTGGAAATTCAACCCACATTTTTCAAAAAGTTAATAAGGAACCTGAATTTTTGAAAGTGAGAGAGCACTTTCAATTCGGGTCAAATTTATTTGGACCAAAACAGAATTGGATGATCAAAATATAACAAGCACAGTTGCTCAGACTTATTTCTATAGATACTCTGGATGATTGAGAATCTTCACAGACATAGTCAATGCCTCATTATGTAGATAAAATGGAAGCATGAATGATAATTGGCACACAACACGAGAATGCAACAATTAATATAAAATTAGTAAAAAAAAATGTAAATCTGTATAATTAATTGTAATCAAGAACATTTTCTTACAATTGAATTTTATTTTATTTTTTTAATTAAATATGTACATTAATTTCCGAAGGAGTATGCAATATCATGTGAATGAAATAAAAATACAAAGTGCCTATCACACAATCTGAGTTTATTAAAATCACCTGCACAGTAATCTCACATTTGCCACCGAAATGGTATTTATTTAAGCCATATTTAATTAAAAAAACAGACATAGGAGATGTATTTAGTTCAATGTATATTTTCTAAATTACATTGAAGATATGAGGTTATTCATTAAGCTGAGATACCGCCAATCAGGGCAATGCTGCCAAGCTCTAGAAATCCCATTGACTAAGCCCAGTAGAATTTTCCCTTCCAGAGAAAGCGTTCCGTGACTCTTTGTTCCTTGAACTTAACAGAATTAAAGCTAGATTGTTTCTTTTTCATTTCATTTTTTCCCTGACAGCAGAGTTAATACAAAAATGTGCCCCTTTATACTCATAAGATTCGTATTAATTGAATAATCGTAAAAGCCGCTTACTGTATGGTATCTCTATTAAATTCCTTTTTTTTCCGAGATAAAACTTTTTTTTTATTCCTTTAAATGCAAATCTTTTAGTGTAACACTGTGCCTAATCTACTACAACTAATTAATCTGTTAGTGCTGATGAAATGTTACCTCGGAATTATTTTTTTTCCTTGCTCCTTGTATACAATTATTGTAACAGTGGTAAATAAATCAATATTCCCAATTCAACTGTAAAAAACAATCAAGAAAAGCAGGGCTTCTCGGGGATAAAAAAAAAACTCGGCAAATAATATTTATTAACTCCGTAGCAATACACAGTAGAGGCGAATACCATTCAGGCATTTTCTGCAAGTCTAATAATAAGCAAACCCAAATACATGATAGAAGTGGCACATGCCAATACTTTCCCCATTTTACACAGCAGAGTAATTGAAGGATTTAATGAGAAACAAACCAATAAAAATAAATAGACCATGTGAAAAAAAGAGAAAAAATGACGGATCTGAAATGGAAGTTGTTCCGTTGTGGGTTTAGAATTTGCTTGCTTTGACCAATAAAATATTTGGATAAATCTCTTTGTACTTACAAAGTTTCAATTTAATTATTTGAATACAACATAGAAATGAGGCTGATGTTTATAAATCTGATGACATCATTGATTATACTTAAACTGTGATGTCATCACTAAAAGATTAGTAGTTATCCTCTCCCATCTACGTAACCGGATCAGAAAATAAGAGCCCATCAATAAATATTTTATCAGAATATAAATTGAGCTTTATTCAAGGACATAACAGAAAACCATGCAAGTCTATATGAATCACCACCATCAGCAGTGGGGCTGTTGATGAGGGTGTTTTCCTCCTTTTCATCTGGTGTTCTGTATCTTCCCTCTATTTTCTTATCCTTAAAGGGGTTGTGCAAGAATAGGATGGGGGAGTCATCAACCCCATTCTGCTGGACCTGCCAAACATTTGCCGTGGCAGTGTGGCATTTGTCATAACTTAAGGGGACCCAGTGATTGGCTATGACAACGTCAAAATGTATTTGATATTAATTTAACCCAGCAGGACACCGCAGGCCTGCTTGCACCAAGAAGCGGGTAAGTTATCTTCTCTTTGCAGTTCTGGCACAATGTGAGGGGTTTGACAAAACTCTACCCCCCATTCTAGCACAACCTCTTTAAAGACTATTCTACCTCTAAATTTGACCATAACCTGCTAGGCTACAAAGAAACTCTTAAGTCTGGTAAGCCAGTAATTTAATCCATGGTTCCAATCATGCACCATTTTAGTAGATGACTCCTCTGTAGTGTACTATTCAACCAACAGATGCTTAGAAAAAGACCCTGCAGCTCTATCACAGTCAATATGTGGCATCACATTAAAACATTTAAGAAGATTGTCAGTAGTGTGTGCATTGTGGATGCTATAGTTTATATCTACACATTTATACTGTACGATCTCTCAGAATACCCTATCCTTCTCAAGTTTCTGTATGATTGTAGGACATCATATTGTTACTGCCAGATAAACCATCATACTCACCAGTTGGGACTATGGAATAATGTTGACCACTGCTCCCTTGCAACATCTGATTAAATATTTTTTTTCTGAAGCTGCTCAAACTGACAGTGGCTCCAAGATCAGAATAGACCTAAAGGGGTTCTCGAGCTCAAAAAGAAATTAAATGTATTTAAGATAGCAAGAAGTACAGTACAACTTATACTTTTCAATCAACAAAGGTTCTTTAGTCTTCCACTTTCAAGTCCCACAATTCCACTTGTGGTTCAATTTCTGTCCGCCTCATCAGCATTCTGTGTGAAGGGGTCAGGCTGACTGTCTAGGTAAACTAAATTAGTCCATATCTCATCACAACCATTCATAGACAGAGAAAGGGGTTGGTCTAGCTATTGAAATGAGCCACCCAGCCTGCTTCACACGCAGCATAGATCCCATGATGACACAAAGCTTGGAACAGATGTTGACAGAAGGAGATACTGGAACATTTTAATTGAAGAGTATGAAAAGGTTATCTTAAAGCACATTTAAAAAAATCAGTTGTACAACTCCTTTAAAGTGGTATTTCCATCTTTTTCATGAGACATGAAAGGTTTGGGTCCCACTTCTTGGGCCTCCTTAAATATTGGTCACGGTGACTACAGTTCTGTTCAATGGAGAGAGCCAGTTGCTTGCAATTGCTTCCTCTATTGACTTCAACAGAGACATGGTATTTTGCAGATCTTTTGATTGATTTACACAGAACTTATGGAAAGAGTCAAGGAATAGTCCTTGAATATTTTCTATTGAATTGATCATTTCAAAGAGCCACAACTTTACTTTGGCCACTCAGTGCACTGGATGACCAGCCATGAGTGATTAAGGGCTGAGCCAAGATTACAAGGGGAAATGATGCTTCCATTATCCTACTATCAAAGCGTCAATGTATTCATCTGTATAAACTATGCATACACATCCACTATCTTCAGGGATTTACCTGGGTGGCTGACAAGTACCTGGATCCAGTATGAACCATTCCATGAATCTCTGGAAGAGCAGAAACTAAGTAAGTTGACTTGATAATTTCACAAGTCACAACTTTACTTTGGCCACTTTGGATGACGAGCCATGAGTGATTAAGGATTGAGCCAAGATTACAAGAGGAAATGATGCTTCCATTATCCTACTATCAAAGTGTCAATGTATTCATCTGTATAAACTATACATACACATCCAGTATCTTCAGGGATTTACCTGGGTGGCTGACAAGTACCTGGATCCAGTATGAACTATTCCATGAATCTCTGGAAGAGCAGAAACTAAAGTAAGAATAACTTTAGTGGTGGGTGAATACCTCCCATTGTGGAAAAAATAGAATTTTCAGCTTTTTCCCAGAGGGTCACTTCTAAGTAATTTTCCAAATAAGGTTGGGGAATTGTGTATGTCTGACTCCCTATTTGACCCTATTGGCTTAAAATCTAAGCTTATCTGGAGTGAAGAAGATTTACTGTGCTGAAAGTTATCCATTTCACTGCATAGTGAATGTGTAATAGTTTTACTGACTTTCAGACACATTAAGGAACACACCTCACCTGAGACAAATTCCTTTTTGTTAACTACAGGTTACTCAAAGCCTAAGGAAAATTTCCCCACACCAGATTTGCTCGAGAGAGACATATTTTTAGTGTTCTAATTAATTTTGGGTTCAGTCTCGTCCCTGCTGGCCCCTTGCTGCATGAAAGTGCTCCTCATGCTTTAGGTCTACAATACTGAAGACGAGATTGAGCAGCACAAAGGAGTTCTATGTTGGCCCAGCTTTTTAGCTTTCACATTTTGCTTAATATTTATGTAATAGCTTCCTCATTTATCGCTAATAGATCATTCCACCAGTGGGTTTAGTCGAAGAATGTGATTTAGAAAAGTTTCAAATGTTCTGTCCCTCGTGCTGACCATTTGTTATGTCTTCGGCTCTAATGTCTTTGCCACAGGACAACACAACACTGCTCTGCACTGATGCACTTCAACATATGGCCATGTAATACAGGCCTTAATAGTAGAAACAGTTTCAGATTAGCAATATACTGTATGTCTTTCATTTTTCCAAAATACTCCATATATAGTCTAATTTATGGAAAGATAAAACTGCTGCCATCATGAGCATCTATGCCCTTTTTGATGCATCCAGTATGCTTATCTGCCATGGCAGTAGCAACCTGGTACTGGTTGCTCAAGTTTCGTTGGCTATCCACTAAACCAAGCATAGAAATATCCATTCAACTACTTTGTCTAGAGTGTTTTGAATAGTTAAAGGGGTTGTATCATCTAAGATATTTATGGAATATCATTAGGATATGCCATAAATGGGAGATAGGTGTGGATCCCACCTCTGAGACCTGCTTTTATATCAAGAATGGTGCCCCAAAGTGAACAGAGACCATGACATCCTCTCCATTCACTGCTTTGAAACGTAAAGGATATGCACACCTTCAGGGGCAATTTTTGTTTATGATTGCATGGCCTCTATGAAAAATATTGAGCCATTCTGTCACAAAGAGTTAAGTGTTTTTCTGTGACTGGTACTTTTACTTTGTGCTGGTCATCTAATAAACTTTGGAGGTCATTTATCAATATAAAATACGCCTAAATTACAGCTTATTGAGCCACAATCTGCAACTTCTCCCTGCTTACACCAGGTCTAAAATTGTGGAGTGGCCAGGGAAGGGGGAAGGCCGGCAGGCTTGTCTCATTTACCATTTTCTATGCGTGTTTTAGCTGTCTTACATTTAGAACTGGCGGAGGATCCGCAGAAGTTATGAAAAGACCGGCGCCGCTTCGGAACTTAGGCGCATCCACCACCACCTTAGGGATTTATTAAGACTAGTCTCTAAAATGCCTGTCTTAATACATGTGCCCCTTTATCTCTAAACTACTAAAAGGTCATTAACACTTATTTAAGCCACATTCTTATCAGTAAGAACCGAGCTATAATGAGTGTTTATAAGGTCAGAGAGCAGAGATAAGGAGTCCAGCAGCTCCCCAACTGACGGAAAAGAGAGAAAATCCAGAGACTGTTACTAGAGCATCTCAGCTATGTACAGAAAAAAAGGGCTCCATATTTTTTAATAAATACGAATTGAGAAAATTAATTAATCAGCACAATTCGATAATAAAAAAAAAAGTTCTTTCAAAGGTGTACATAGCCTTTAAGAAAACAGCCAAGACTGGAATCAGCTATCTTCAGAAGTAAATGGATAGCAAGCCACGCAAGTGTGGCCATCCCATCCATTCACCACTATAGGACTCCCAAAATTAGCCAGGGTTTGGATACTTTCAGAAGTCACATAGTGATAATTTGAGGGTGGGCGTGAATGAGATGTTTGTTCTCCATTCACTTTAGGGCTCCATTCTGGAGATAGGAGGGGGTGCCAGACATATATCATAGCGATATGCCCCAAATGCCCCAGATGTCCCAGAAGGGATTTAACCCGTGAAGACATAGAATTTGGTAAGTTTTGTACAGTGCCTTGCGAAAGTATTCAGCCCCCTGGAACTTTTCAACCTTTTGCCACATTTCAGGCTTCAAACAAAAAGATATAACATTTTCAATTTTTGGTGAAGAATCAACAACAAGTAGGTCACAATTGTGAAGTGGAATAAAATTTATTGGATCATTTAAACTTTTTTTGTAATAATAAAACTGAAAAGTGGGGCGTGCAAAATTATTCGGCCCATTTACTTTCAGCTCAGAAGACTCACTCCAGAAGTTCATTGAGGATCTCTGAATGATCCAATGTTGTCCTAAATAACTGATGAAGATAAATAGAATCCACCTGTGTGTAATCAAGTCTCCATATAAATGCACCTGCTCTGTAATAGTCTCAGGGTTCTGTTTAAAGCACAGAGAGCATCATGAAGATCAAGGAACACACCAGGCAGGTCCATGATACTGTTGTGGAAAAGTTTAAAGCCGGATTTGGATACCAAAAGATTTCCCAAGCTTTAAACATCCTAAGGAGCACTGTGCAAGCGATCATATTGAAATGGAAGGAGTATCAGACCACTGCAAATCTACCAAGAACCGGCCGTCCCTCTAAACTTTAATCTCAAACAAGGAGAAGACTGATCAGAGATGCAGCCAAGAGGTCCATGATCACTCTGGATGAACTGCAGAGATCTACAGCTGAGGTGGGAGAGTCTGTCCATAAGACAACAATCAGTCCAACACTTCACAAATCTGGCCTTTATGGAAGAGTGGCAGGAAGAAAGCCATTTCTCAAAGATAACCATAAAAAGTTTCGTATACAGTTTGCCACAAGCCACCTGGGAGACACACCAAACATGTGGAAGAACGTGCTCTGGTCAGATGAACCAAAATCGAACTTTTTGGAAACAATGCAAAACGATATGTTTGGCGTAAAAGCAACACAGCTCATCACCCTGAACACACCATCGCCACTGTCAAACATGGTGGTGGCAGCATCATGGTTTGGGCCTGCTTTTCATCAGCAGGGACAGGGAAGATGGTTAAAATTGATGAGAAGATGGATGGAGCCAAATACAGGACCCTTCTGGATGAAAACCTGTTGGAGTCTGCAAAAGACCTGAGACTAGGATGGAGATTTATCTTCCAACAAGACAATGATCCCAAACATAAAACAAAATGTACAATGGAATGGTTCAAAAATAAATGTATCCAGGTCTTAGAATGGCCAAGTCAAAGTCCAGACCTGAATCCAATTGAGAATATGTGGAAAGAGCTGAAAACTGCTGTTCACAAGCGTTTTGCATCGAACCTCAAAGAGCTTGAGCTGTTTGCAAGGAAGAATGGGCAAGAATTTCAGCCTCTAGATGTGCAAAACTGGTGGTTGTGCCACCAGCAAAAGGTGGCACAACAAAGTATTAATGCAAGGGGGACGAATAATTTTGTACGCCCCACTTTTCAGTTTTATTATTACAAAAAAAGTTTAAATGATCCAATAAATTTCGTTCCACTTCACAATTGTGACAATTGTGTTATATCTTTTTGTTTGAAGCCTGTGGCAAAAGGTTGAAAAGTTCCAGGGGGCCAAATACTTTCGCAACGCACTGTATAAGATACATGTTCTGCACTAAGCATTTCACAGTCTTTGTATGCTGTCAGTTACACTTTGTTGTAGATAATTCACTGTTTTATGACTTATGTGCTAGGAATTTGTCAATCTACAACTGTATACATCTGGAATGACACTGAGAAACAATCTAGGGCTTTCCCATACTTGCAAAACATCATACATTAACATTTTAAACAACCAGACTTTTATCTGCTGTATACATCTAAAAATGTATAATTAACTAAGTAAGCTTGCCTATCCCCTGATATTTAGCTCTCTCTACATTCAGAATTAAAAATGCCGATTGTAATAAGTTATGGTTGTGTACATTGCTCGATTAATGAAAGCAAGTAAGGTTCAAAGACCAAGTTCAAATAGGTCATTCCCTAGACAGTGAAAGGTCCAGCCTGGTGAAGAGGTCGTTGACCCTTTTACAAGACTTTCAAGCGTTCTCATGAAGAGTATTGACTAACCACAGCGTTTTATTTCAGACCGAGTCCTAGCAAAACATCTATGGAAGAAACGCAGAAAATCAATGAAACTGTATAAAGAGGAGGATTTATTACAAGTGCCAGTAAACCATGGGGAGGTTATGAAATATTGTACACATAAAACGTATAAATTATTATTAGCTGAGAATAATAAAATATGTTTGGACTCATTATGGCTGGTGATGAAATTAAAATAAAATTTAAAATATGTTTAGAATAATATAAGGTTTCCATAAACCTAGAGAACTACAGAGTAACCTTTCATATACCAGATAGATAGGTACAGAACATAAGCAATCCAATGGCTCCACTTTTTCATTGTGATAAACCAAAGATGGAATTTTTTTATATCCATACCCTATTTCAAGCCTTTCAATGACCTTGACATGATTATAGTCATCTCACAATAGGAACATTCTTTTCTGCCCAATGATTTTGCTACCTGACCAAATGAAGACCAAATTACCACTTTATTTATTTGTTTATTTAATTATTTATTCATTTTCCACTTCTTGGCTTTCCTGAGCCACAACATTTTTACTTTTCCATATATATTTTGTTGATACTATTTTGGGGTGTGTATGACTTTTTGATCACTTTTCATTACAATTTTTTGTGGAGGTGAAACAATGAATTGTCTTTTTGATTTTTTTCTTTCCGTTATGCCATTCGCCATATGGGATATATATTTTTCATACTTTAATAATATTAAGCATTAGAATTTTCACATGCGGTGATGCCCAGGTGGAGTACACCCCCATGGCATCCCTGAAAGGGCCATTTGTGACCGGGGTTACCCTCCTTTCAAAGCCTCTGATGCCTACAACAAAACCAGAAGTGTGGCCGGATAAACCACCAGGTCCAAGACGCTTGCGCTGCCTGCAGGAGTTCCCAGATGGCGTCCTCCGGTTCAGGGAAAAGCCACAGCCGGAGCCTCTGATTCCTGGACTGCCAGCACCATCACCACAGTCCTTTCAGCTGGGTCAGCTGACCACATTATCATTCACCTTCCAATCCATGGTGATCCACCAATACCAGCTGCCGTGAAAGATAAAGCCAGCAGCCGGGGAAGCTGGGGCTTCTTTCCTGGATGCAACCTTTCCAGAACCGCTGCAGACAGAAGTCCTTACCCCTGCTGTCCCGGCAGGAGGATCCGGAAAAGCAAAAATGGCTGCAGCGCTCGGCAGCGTCACCACCACCCGGACCCGGTCAAGTTCAACTTTAGTAGTCCAACTGCAGGAACTGGAGTTTTCACCACCGCAGCAAGCATGGCCTACAAGAGGCAGGAATGTCCTCTGATGAGCTTCAGTAGCAGCTCGAGCGAGGAGGAATTCAGGTCCCTCATATGAGGAACCCAACTACTGGCAGAGTCAAGGACACTGCAGGAGGACCTATGGGAGCCACACCATGGACTTCACCTGATGGGTGAGATGCTAGTTGGCAGTTGTTTTTGTTTAGTTTCTGTTGCCCCCGTTTGACTCTCACCCAGATGGGCATGGCTGTCAAGACTCCCCCCATTCTGCAAAAAATTTCCTGTCTCCTTTTTCCCCCCTTCTCAGGTTATTTGGGAACCCCCTTGGCAAAAAAGGTTCTCTATGCGCTGCTTTTTAATATAATGTATTGCCCCCGTTTTACTCTCACCCAGCTGGAGTGGACATGGCTGTCAGTCATGACTCTCCCCATTCAGCGAAAAGTCCCAGTTGTGCCTAAGCATGCCTATTTTTCTTTTTACCCCCTTCTCAGGTTATTTGGGAGCCCCCTTTGCAAAAAGGTTCTCTATTTGCTGCTATTCTCTATTATCCATGTGGATTACACATTACCTGTTTGAATTACAATTTTACCTCACGTGGATTACAATTGAATTTTGGAATATGTGTTCCAGACAGACAGTGTTTTATCATGCCAACTAGGAGCCATAAGGAGAGACTCAAACGTACATCTGAGCCTTTTATGCTTGCAAATGTGAAATTGATTGCACTAAAATGTTTGCATACTTATGTCTTTGCTGCATTTTAGCTACACTGTTTTTAATGGTTCAGCATTTTAGCCCATTGTGTGCATTCTTTTTCTGGTACTGCAATGTGTCCTATTATGCACTTATTGTACAGTGTTTTTAGTAAATTATTCACTTATTGAAAGCTAGCAGCAGTGAACACCTTATTTTTCTAGTTCATATGTACTGCCTCTAAAGATTGTATGCCCCGGCCTAGCCTCGTGCATATGACGCATTCGCGCATCAATAGTACGCTAAGGATTCATACGTACTTTTGTACGCTAATGCTTACGTATTGCGTACTTTTAACTAAGCTGACTGTACATACGTAATTTGGGCAGGAATGTTCGCAAAAAAAGTGGATTCGACAAATAAGTTCTTTTAAATATGAATCTTGTCTGAAATTTGGCGAATATTCGGCGAAGCAAATTTTGAATGATTTGCTCATCTCTATATGTAATATTGCAATGGAATATACCAATAATAGGCCTAGAAGCCTGATACCGACTCTGGCATGTTAATGCTATGGAACGCCTTCCCCCATCTCAACCAGGAAAAGGTGTTCCTGTCTGGGAACCACACACTTCAAGATTTTTTACCTTTTAGATCCCATGGTCACATTTGACCATGGCATCTAAGGGGTTAAAGGTCTGATATCTGCGTCATGACGTCTTTTCCACCAACCTTATGTATGTCAACCGACATATATAGTTGTACAGGTGCAAGGAAGTGGTTTAAGGGGGCTTCCGGTCTTTACATATTAAAGACCTATTCTCAGGATAGGTTATTATTATCAGATCAGTGAGGTCCAACATCTGACCCCCCTCCAATTAGCTCTTTAAGGCAGCCACCAGTACCAGAAACTGTACAGTGGATTGATGGTTAAGTCCTTCGTGTCTTTTCCAGCACTAAAGTATTGGTCCTAGCTCTTATTCATTTAAATGAAATTTTACTGACATGACCATTACAATGGATAAAACATTCTGAATCCAGCTCCATCTACTGTCTAGTTTCCACCACTGGCAGCTGCCCAAAGCAACTGATCAGTGGGGCTATAGGCTGTTGGATTATTGACCTATCCTGAGAATAGGTAATCAATTTTGGACTGATCTAAAGGGATTGTCCAAGATTTTGATAATGCCCTCAGGATAGGTCATGAATATTTGATTACTGACTCCAGGCATCCCCACCATCAGCTGTGGAGCGCCACAGCCTTCTCCCAGCCTACCAAGCACAGTGCTGTATATTGTATAGCGGCTGTGCTTAGTATTGCAACCCAGGCGCATTCACTTGAATGGGACTGAGGTCTGTCTAGGCAATGTGACCAATGAGTATGACATCACTGGCCTAAAGTAGGAAGAGGCCACAGCACTCACTGGAGAGCTGTAACCTTTTCAAACATCTGATTTGCAAGGGTACTGGGAGTTGGACCTCCATTGATCAAATATTGATGACCTATCCTGAGGATACCCCATCAATATCAAAAATTTGGAGAAGTCCTTTAAACAAAAATAGCATTTATGAGTCTTTGTGTTTATTTGCATACTGTATATTTCACTATGACTTTATTAAGGGGAAGCTCATAAGGCACCAGACATTTGGCCCTATATGGTACTAAGATGTAAGTTTCGTAAAGGTCAGTTTTGACCCCTACATTTCTGAGCCTGGAGTGTCACATCTCAAATTATGCAGCTATTCTGATGTACATCTCTGCTTGTTTTTATTGAATACTTTTCAAAGACTCTTCCACCCACATAAACAAATAAAACTGATTGATTTAGCAGCTTAATTTCAATACTGCCAATATCACAATAGGGTGTGTACAAAAAGGAAGGATTATTTTACTTGTTACATCCACAATAGAAATCTTTCCCATTCAGAGTTATTAATGCATTTTTGTGCTGTTTAACTAGGAAATTTATTGGTGCTTTTAGCTCCATGTGGAGAATTATGGCGGTGAGTGGGAGAGTAACAATGCATCTTGTAAAACAATGTTTTGTTTTCCTGGGTGGTGGATTACAATAGTAAAAGTGTATGCTGCTATAATTAAAAAAAATACTTTTTAATGATTTCCTCCGAATCAAACCTAAAAAAGGAAAAAATCTCTTAAAAAATTCTAATAAAAAGTCTTAAGTGTCGAGTAAAAAAAAATGCAAAAAATATTTTGGTAGTCAAGCAAATAAAAAAGCTAGGGTCACTAAACCACCACGTGCACAAAATCACAAAAAGTTGCCTGGACATGCCTTTTTTTGGGCCCAGTCATGAAAGGGTTAATCAACAAATGCTAATATTCTGCTTTACTTTCACAATACTAGGGTTCAGGTGAAAAAATATGACAATACAATGCAATATTTACTCTCGTAAACATTAGGTTTTGTGAGCAGCGAATGTAATTACAAACACATTTTCTGCCTGTGAGGTGTTGCGCGCTCCAGTATTTGGCAGGAATTGTAAAATGTGTGAAAACAAACACTCGACACTTTTACAATAACACAGCATGACTCACTGTATCTTCCCTGCAAAGCACTACAGCACCTACACGCAAGGTATAGCCGAGCCATTGTGTTATTTTTCCTGTAAAATGCAGCTAAAAGATGTTAATGCGATTCTAAAATTGACTTTTTTTTTTTTTTGTACCGTACCAAAACAGTCTTCCCATTGCACGTCTATATTTTGCAGTTTAGAACATCTGTGCCACAGAATACAGGATTATGCCGTGAAACCTTGGATAAAACACAATGTTCATTTGTCGGTAACTACCGAGTTCATAACAGATGCTTTAGAGGAAACAGATGATGCAGTTTCGGATAATAATTACCTGATGCATTCTGTGTATTTGTTAAATAATATTAAATTGATCTATCTCGTTAAGCTATCCACTTTTTGGTATTTAACAGTTTTAGGCATAATATTTGCTCCTGTTGACAATACGCTGAGATTTAGACATCTTTACATTAGGCATATGTGGAGATGTCCGGGATGCAGAAGGAACACATCATTTGATAAGATTACAGAATCAGTGGGAAGATGCTATAGTATTAACCAAGCCAACATACTCTAAGTGGAAATGGAATGTTGTTGACAAGTGGATGGGAAATAACTATGTGAACAACGGCTGATATGGCCTTAAAGGAAACACATACAGATGCTCTAGAGCCAGGCTGGATATGTTTTAGAAAGGTTCTTTTGTGCATTGTTAAAGAGGTTCTCTAGGATTTACATATTGATGATCTATCCTCAGGATAGGTCATCAACAGGGACATAACTACCATAGCGGCAGACCATGTGACTGCTATTGGGCCCAGGACAAGAGGGGTCTCAGTCTTAGTTGGGATTATCTCCTCTTCTACTGGAGGTAAAGACTTGGTAAGGACTCTACCCTCTAAAGGAACAACTTTTAGCAAATGAGGCAGTGGAAAAATGGCCCAAGGGTCATTGAAAGGGGTTTTAGGCAGAAACCCTTCTGTCCTGTGTGGGGGGCCTGGTTTGATCCTTGTTATGGGGCTCTTATTTCTCTATGTACGCCACTGGTCATCAATATGAGATTGGTGGGGATCCGACTCTCAGAACCCCCACTGATCATCTGTTTGGGAAGGCTGCAGGGCTTCCGCGCATGCAGCAACCTTCTTATAGCTTACCAAGTACAGCGTTGTATACAGGCTGTGCTTGATATTGCAACTCAGCCCTATTCATTTGAATGGGGCTGAGCTGTGCCTAAGCCATGTGACTGATGAACATGACTTTGAAGAGGGCTAAGTGCTATCAAAGCACTGTGGCCTTTTCCAATGGCTGATCGGCAGATCAAGAGTGGTCAAGAGGGGTCTCAGTCTTAGTTGGGATTATCTCCTCTTCTACTGGAGGTAAAAACTTGGTAAGGACTCTACCCTCTAAATGAACAACTTTTAGCAAATGAGGCAGTGGAAAAATGGCCCAAGGATCACTGAAAGGGGTTTAGGCAGAAACTCTTCTGTCCTGTGTCGCGGGCCTGTTTTGATCCTTGTTATGGGGCCCTTATTTCTCTATGTACGCCACTGGTCATCAATATGAGATTGATGGGGATCCGACTCCCAGAACCCCCACTGATCATCTGTTTGGGAAGGCTGCAGGGCTCCCACGCGTGCAGCAACCTTCTCATAGCTTACCAAGTACAGCGTTGTATACAGGCTGTGCTTGATATTGCAACTCAGCCCTATTAATTTGAATGGGGCTGAGCTGTGCCTAAGCCATGTGACTGATGAACATGACTATGAAGAGGGCTAAGTGCTATCAAAGCACTGTGGCCTTTTCCAATGGCTGATCGGCAGGATTCCTTGGAGTCGGAGACTCGCTGAGCTCATATTGATGGCCTATCCTGAGGATAGGTCATCATCACTATATACTGTAAATCGAGGAGAACTCTTTAAAGGGGTTTGCCAGGACCTAGCAACCTGCCTTAACTGATCATGTCTTGCAGACTAGAAGTTCAGTGGATCGGCCATTCTGTGTTGCTGTTTCGGCCATTCATGTGATGCTGTAGGAACCTCCTCTGCTAATATCACATCTTTTACCAGGTCCAGGTCTAATTTATAGATAGGGTCTTTACTTCCGCAGACCAGGGTGGAAGAGGTATTGTGGACAGGGCCATACTCAGATGAAGTGCATCCAGAAGACAAATGCACCAAGGAGACAAATAGTTTTGGCCCTGTCCACAACACCTTCCCCATCCTTGGTTGAGGAAGTGACATCAGCATATGAAAGATTTTCTGAACTGAAGTATCACGTGGGTATCTCCTAGAGCAGCTAGTCCAGGCAACTTCAAGATGGAAACTATGATTAATTAAAGTGAGCTGCTTGGTTCTCCCTATGTTCTGGAAAACCCCTTAAAACAAACAATCACTGCCATATTTCTCCACAGATTACAGAGTTAGCATATTTTAAAGATTGGAATTTTTAATTGATAGTTTCTCCAAAAGGATTATTATCAAGACATGGGTGAGTCAAACTCCGGTGACCTCAGATAATTTTAAGGATATATCATTAAAGGGATTGTCTGAGAGCCTAAGAAATTAAGATACAGAAGCTGCAGGAACTGTTGTAGAATAAATTAAAATTAAAAAAAAAAAAAATTAAAACTGGTGGGGGCCACTGGAGTATACTGGTGCTGGAGCAGAGAGTGGAATTTAACAGGTGAGTAATGTTTACTCTCCTATTGTGTAATATTTACTAAATGTAAACCTTTTAATAGACGATTCCAGAAATCTTTTTTTTAATTGGTGATGATTGTGTGTATGTAGTCACTCCTCCAATGATGGTGAACACTTGTTCTTGAGATTATGAGGATTCATGGTTCTGGATCAGAAGCAATTAGATTATTTGACAAGATTACAGGAGCTGTATGTTTTAACATCTATAAAGTGGACATGGAGTGTGGTTGACAAGTGGACATGAAATAATTATGTGAACAAAATAATGTAATGGGATAATGATTTGATCTTCAGGAGAAATTTTTATGATTACATTTTACTCATTTTTGGCTAAAAATCATGCTTTTAATTGGTCTCTATTAGACATGTACAACTGTTTCTGAGTACAGGGGTTAACAATCAGTCTGTTTGGAAGCTGTCACAGTCTATTTTCTTTGAATCCCATCATCTGATCCCTAATCTCCTGACCATATAAACACTTATTAAAGCCATATTCATATCGCCCACGCAGATTACAGAGGATTTTTAATTGATGGCCTATTCTACAGTGTAATCATAGGGTGTCCAACCCCCAGCACTTCTACTGATATCTAGGCACAGAAATGTACCTCTGAGTGTGGCTTTACTTGGTAGTGCAGCTCAGCTCTGCACATCCCTGTTGAATATAATGAGCTGACAGGCACAGATACACTTTTATAAACTTTGTATTGTCGGGATAAACAGTGAAGAATCTCTCTCATTCTGCAGATTTGCGGAGATTTCAGTAGGGGTCTCCAGTGAGCAACCTGGCCTCCGATGAGTCGGTGAGCTGGAAGTTTCACCCTCATGATCATACATCATAAGGAGAGGCTATGGATTTAAAACCTATAAAACCCCCTTTAACCTCTTAGTGAACACCCATACTCCTTTTTAGGGTGATCACTAAGGGGCCTTAGGCTAGGCAGCCGATTTTTACGGCGGCCCAGTCTAAGCACTGCATGGGTTCTCCCGTGCAGTGGGGAGCGCAGGCCCGGCTCTCACATGAGAGCTGCGGCCCTGCTCTAACAGCCCAGATCGGCAGGAGTGCAGATGCTGGCTGTTTAACTCTTTACATGCAGCAGACGCCCTCGGTCTCCCATCGGCGCCCTGCAAATGCGATAGCGGGGTGCCGATGTGTCAGGCCCTGACACATATGTGTCTGATGCAGGCCCCAGACCAGCCTTGAGTAATTTCCAGCAATGCATTATAAAGATAATGCATTGCATTTTAAAAGCAATCAAAATGCTGTTTGTTATAGTCCCCTTGTAGGACTATTAAGTGGTAAGAAAAAAGTTAAAACAACACATTTATTCAATAAAGAAATCCCATTAAAAAATTATGATTTTTTTCCATGGAAAATACGCTTTTCAATGTAAAAAAATGCAAAAAAAAAAAAACTGGTATTGCTGCATCCATAATGACCCGGACTACATAAATGTCATGTAAATTATCCCCTATGTTGAACGCCGTAAAAAAAATAAATAAATAAAAAGACAGAATTGCTAATTTATTCTTAGCTGCCACAGAAAAAAACGTAATAACAAGCGATCAAAAACCGTCATTTGCTCCAAAACGAAACTGCAAAAATCAAGCCCTCACACAACTCCATAGAAAGAAAAAGAAAAAAGTTATGGGTTAAGTGTTTTCTTAAGGAGTTTTATTGCAAAAAAGTAGAAAACGTAAAAATGCTATATGTATTTTTTATCAATGTAATCATACTGACCCAGAGAATAAAGATATTATGTTATTTATACCGAAAAATGAACGCTGTAAAATTTATAATGTAAAAACACATTGGCAGTATTGCAGTTCCCTTCTCCCTCCCAGAAAGAATTAATTAGAAAGCTATGTGTACCCCATTAAAAACTACAACTTGTCTTGCAAAAGATAACCCCTCATAAAGCTATATAGATGGAAAAATAAAAAAGTTATAGTTGGAACACAACAATGAAAAAAGGAAGAAAATCGCTTGGTCAGTAAGGCTCAAAACAGGCTGGTCACTAAATGGTTAATAGATGGGGATAGGCATGATGGTCAACATTATGGCCCTGATTTATCATACCTTTACTCTAGAATTCTTGCTTTAAAAAGTCGCAAAATAGAGTTTTGAGCAAAAATTTTAAACTTTTTTATATGCACTTGCATAAGATTTTGCAACTTTTTGCATGTTTATACCACTCACTCCAGTTTTGTAATATGGGTGGACAAGTGGGTGTGGTTATCTATGTAAATGAGTTTTACTTCAGATTTATCATTGCGACTTTTTTAAAAAGTTGCAATCTCACTCCAGGAGGAGGGTGGAGTGGGAAAACTGGAGTAGCTTCTCTTGACAGAAGTGTTAGGCTGCTTTCACACTTGCAGTAGCAGGGTCCGGCACAGTGCCGCCGGAAGTCCGGACGCAGCACAGCAAACATGCCTAGAGGCATGCTGTTATAGTGAATGGGGCCGGGGCGGACCCTGCTGCCCCAAGTGTGAAAGTAGCCTTAGGTTTAAGGACAAGCCAAATTTATCAAACAATCTGTGACATTTGATAAATGTGGCACAAAGTACTCCAACACAGACTCAAGCAAAACTGACTTCAAATATTCTCCTTGTGATTATTTTTCTTTTTTTTACATTGTAGCAAACCCATTTTCCGGATCCCCACATATAAGGTTTTTAGAACAGATCTAATACACATGTTCTGAAAATTCACTGCGGCACAACCACTCATTTTTGCATCTTTGACTAGTTATTGATATTATTCATTCATTTTATTAGCCGTCACATGTAATATTTTTCTAAATATATTTCCATGCAGCCTCTGAATTGTGAGAACAGAAGAGCAGTTACTTCTGGCCAGTTGCACCCTCTAATCCCAATGGAGTGCTGGTTTTAAATGTAGAATTAGCCGCTGTCTATGTAGAATTATGTTAAACATGGACTAGACTGAAAATCAATAATCTGTGTAAGTTGCTGGCCCTCGAGTCCCTTAATGAAGTTCCGCTGCATCTCATAGAGTGGAAGAAAGCTTATTTACTTGGTTTTCCCCAATTTGTACTATTATTATTATGATTATTTATTTTATTAATAGTATTATTAAGAAGAAGAAGAAGAATTTTGACACTAGTAACATTGTAACATTGCATCCAGCTTGGAAATTTGATAAAGCAGATAAATATACTATGCACTGTATTCCAAGTCCATATGATAATGCCGAGGTGAGGATTCTTTAGTTACATGCACTCTTCCTTAGAGCTGTACTATCCAGATGAAGCAGTGTTGGATGTGTCATTAAATTAATTCTCTTGTGCATTCAGTAGGTTTTCTGCATTCCTAGTAAGAGTCACAGAAGACAAATTGTAATACTATGGCCCTTTGCACCAGCAACTCATCTTGTTGTTAGTCCAGACTCAGCTCTGCTACATACTGTACATCCTTATTTAACTATGTATAGCTTCCACAAAGCAGACTGTAGGCCTGGATATAGAAAGACTCCCTGCATCTCATGCGGCATGGCCCCTAAGAGCAGAGCTCAGGAAAACATTTGAAGAGTCTATAGGTTGGAAAGATAGGCAAAGGCGTATAAGATCTAGCATGTGGACACAGGCCTTAGGTTACATTCAAAGAACAGTGAAAAAAAACAGCTATTAAAAACGGACAAGCTGTCCATTAAAGTAGGCTTGAAAAATGGATAAATTTAATTGGCCCAACCCCTACAGTGCCATCAGTATATATTATACACCGCCCACAGTGCCTCCAGTATTAACAATGGCATCATATTGCCTCCAGTATCTATAATGGCCCTAGTATGTATGAGATAGCCAAGATGATTGTCTATAAAATGATGGCAGTCTCACGTTTGAAGCTGTAGTGGATGGTGAGATATGCAGGCTGAAAGTCATTGTTAAAACATTGTTAATAGTGTTGAGCGAACATGTCTGGCCGAATATGGTATTTGTTTTTTTTAAGGGATTAAAAATTGCTCAAGGTGGCCTGACCTTAACCACCTGTGCTGCTGGTGCATGGTGTATTACTCTCTGCATACTATATACCTGACATCTTTTGCTATTTTTTCTGCTTTTAATTATGTCCGCAGTACCTCTTTTGCGTCTGCTGTAGAACATTTGCGCAAGGAGGCACAAATAGTGTAGGGATAGGATTTGGCTAGGCAGGGCTAGTAGTTCTGTTCAAAAGACACAAAAGTCCATTGTTATATATGGCTGCATTTTTTTTTTATTTTGGGGCAAAAAGAACGCAAGTGTGCCTGACGCTAATACCACGTGCACAGCGTGTGCATTAGAACCGTTCTGTAGTTTATATACCTGACATCCGTTGCTATTTTTTCTACCGTTATTTAAGGCTGCAGTACCTCTTTTGCGTCTGCTATATAACATTTGCGCAAGGAGGCACATATAGTGTAGGGATAGAATTTGGCTAGGAAGGGCTAGTTGTTCTGTTCAAAAGACACAAAAGTCCATTGTTGTATCTGGCTGAATTTTTTTTTTTTTTGGGGGGGCAAAAAGAACGCAAGTGTGCCTGACGCTAACACCATGTGCACAGCGTGTGCATTAGA
Organism: Rhinella marina; assembly: GCA_900303285.1. Lineage (NCBI taxonomy): Eukaryota > Metazoa > Chordata > Amphibia > Anura > Bufonidae > Rhinella > Rhinella marina. The sequence continues at coordinate 122,445 of ONZH01029762.1, forward strand.
ACCATTCTGTTGTCTATATACCTGACATCCATTGCTATTTTTTCTACCATTAATTAAGGCCGCAGTTCCTCATTTGCGTCTGCTGTATAACATTTGCGCAAGGAGGGACTTATAGTGTAGGGATAGGATTTGGCTAGGCAGGGCTAGTTATTCTGTTCAAAAGACACAAAAGTACATTGTTATATCTGGCTGCAATATAATATTTTTGTGGTGGGTTAAAAATTACGCCAGTTAGCCTGACCTTAACACCACCTTTTCAGCGTCTGCTGTCTAACATTTGTGTATCCGAAATAACAGAAATCAGGTGTATTTTTTTCTGCGGCTATTGAAGGCGACATTACTAATGTCGCCGTGATTAGCGGCAGAAAGAAACGCAATAAATGTCAGGTACATAGGAGAAACATACATTGTCCTGCACATGTAATGTCACCGTGATTAGCAGCAGAAAGAAACGCAATAAATGTCAGGTACATAGGAGAAACATACATTGTCCTGCACATGTAATGTCACCGTGATTAGCGGCAGAAAGAAACGCAATAAATGTCAGGTATATAGGAGAAACAAACATTGTACTGCACTCACTGCGCAGCTGGAGTTAAGATTAGGCAAACTTGCGCTAATTTTGACCATCAAGTATAACAATATTGCAGCCAGATATAACAAAAGTCCTTGAAAGGACTTTTGGGTCTTTTCAACAGAACAACTAGCCCTGCCTAGCCAAATCCTATCCCTACACTATCTGTGCCTGATTGCGCAAACGTTATAAATTATATGAATAACGGCAGAAAAGAATACACTGGATGTCAGGTATTTAGGATACAGAAAGGTTATACTGCACATGGAGCCCAGGTATGTGACATTACCTGTGTGCTTCTGCTGCATAACGTTTGCTCATTCGGTGCTCATTTTTCTGCTCATACACTAAAACAAATCTGCGCAACTGTACTTTTGACAAACTTGCATATATACCATTTAGCATGCGCAAGGCGAGCAGTGAGGGACAGGGAAGTGGGCGTGCTGCTGATGGTGCAAAGTGGGTGATGGAAGAAGGGCCCGCAATCCTTTGTGTCTGTAGCACCTGTGCCATCCCAGGGTACACCTTGCTCCTAGCCTCCACAGCGTTCACCCAGTGTGCCGTCAGGGAAATGTAGCGTCCCTGTCCAGAAGCACTTGTCCATGTGTCAGTCATTAAGTGGACCTTCCCAGTAACTGTGTTGGTCAGGGCACGTGTTATGTTTCGGGACACATGCTGGTGTAAGGCGGTGACGGCACACCAGCAAAAATAGTGGCAGCTAGGTACTGAGTAACGAGGGACAGCCTCCGCCATCAGATTGCGAAAAGCCTCCATGTCCACAAGCAACATTTTCAGCGCCAGCAATTTGTAAAGGTGTGCATTTAGTCCTATGGCCTGTGGGTGGGTGGCTGGGTATTTGCGCTTTCGCTCAAAGGCCCGGGGTATGGACATCTGTACGCTGTGCTGGGACACAGAAGTGGATGTGCTCGCTGATGGTGCTTGCGAGGGTCCAGGTGCAGGGCACGAGGCATCTGGGCCTGTGTCTTGGCTAGCATGTAACACAGGGAAGAGGAGGCAGTGGTGTGACCCGCAGACACCGATTGTGGATCCAGGCATTTGGCCCACCTATTAGGGTGCTTTGCTGTCATGAAGATCATGCTGGTGGTGGTCAGGTTGCTAGTGTTCATGCCCCTGCTCATTTTGGTATGGCACAGGTTGAAAATGACAATTCTTTTATCATCCACACTTGTTGTTGTGACCTGCCTTTTGCCACCCCACCGCCTCTTCCAGCCTGCTGTGGTGCTGCGGATCCCTCCCCCTCTGTACTGCTGTCCTCGCTCAGCTTGCCTCCTTCCCATGTTGGGCCAGTGATTTCATCGTCCACCACCTCCTCTTCCACTTCTTCACTCTGGTCCTCCTCCTGACAAGTTGACCTTCAGTGCTGCTGACACTCAAAAACATTTGGGGTGAGGGTCTGCTGCTGATCTGACCGCCTAAAACATTAGGGGTGAGTGCCTACTGCTGAGCTGACTGTGTAAAACATTCGGGGCGAGTGCCTGCTGCTGATCTGACTGTGTGATGAGGGCATGCTGCTACCTGCACTTCTTTATATACAAGTAAATATATGTTTCCTAACAATATTTCCTCTAAAATCGATGTTATCTTTGGTTTTTGGGGGTATTATTGTCATTCCGTAAAAGTAGCGTAATAGTCGGACATCATCATTAATAGCAGCGACTTCGGTGTCCAAGATGCATCCAGACATCCTCCCCATGCTTTTCCCTAACCATTTCGATGGTGTTTCAACCATTTTCTCACATTTCCCTATGAACCAGACATCCTCCCCTCTGCAGAGCAGGGGGTGCCTGGTCTTCTCCCATTGACTTCCATTATACTCGGGTGCTCGGCCGAGCACTCGAGCACCATCTAGTGTTCGGCCAGAGCACCCGAGCATTGCGGTGATCGACCACTAATTGTTATCCTTTTGCTCTTGAGTGTATTCCATCTCATTGTATTCCATCTCATTCGTACGCATCTCAAATGCATACGAATAGCGTACAAATTGAATTTGTACGCTATTCGTACGCTATTCGTACGCATTTGCGTATAGATTAAAATATGCGTATGAATAGCGTACGAATTTTAAAATGCGTACGCAAATACGCAAAAATGGCACTCGAGCATGCTCGGCCGAGCATGCTCGCTCATCTCTAATATTGATGTCATCTATTTTAGCCTGAACAGGCAGTCATGGCCATTTTGATTGCAGAACCCGTGCCTGGCCAGAGTAATGACATCATCATGAGATTTTGCACTGTGTCTTCAATCAAGATGGCCGTGAAGGCCTCTCCGAGATCAAATGGATAAGGTATGTATTTTTTTTTAAAAACGGATTAGCCACTGAAAGGCCTTAATTTTAATCTCGCCACGATCAGCAATGAACATTGCACCTGATGGGTGCGGTGCGATCGCTGTTCCCCATCATTGCACCCACTACATACAAAGGTATGCGCTTCTTGATTAAGTAATTTATCACAAATGGAATTTCTTTGTGAATGATTTGGCAAAGTAGCCAAATAAAATTTTTCATAACCTTGCTCATCTCTAGTCATATTACAAGCCAAATATTTGGCTTGGCATTTTCTCTTGTCATATTCCAAGGATTGTTAGGCCCCTTTCACACAAGCGAGTTTTCAGCGCAGGTGCGATGCGTGACGTGAACGCATATCGCCTAGACTGAATCCTGACCCATTCATTTCAATGGGTCTGTGTACATGAGCGTTATTTTTATGCATCAGTTCTGTGTTGCCTGAAAAGTGCAGCATGTTCTATATTCTGTGTTTTTCACGCAGCCCTGGTCCCATAGAAGTGAATGAGGCTTCAGTGAAAAACGCATTGCATCCGCAATCCAGTACAGATACAATGAGTTTTCCACTGATGGTTGCTAAGAGATGTTGTTTGTAAACCTTCAGTTTTTTATCACGCACGTGAAAAACGCATCAAAACGCATTGCACCCGCATAGAAAAAACTAAACACAATCGCAGACAAAGCTGACTGAAGTTGCTAACAAAATAGCGCAAATTTTCCTGAACACACCCTGAACGCATCTGGACTAGAGATGAGCGAGCATACTTGTCCGAGCTTGGTGCTCGTTCGAGTATTACGGTACTCGTAAGTACTCGCTGCTCGGACGAGTATCTCGCCATGCTCGAGGAAATGGCAACTTCCGCATTGTGCATTTTTGGCGCCTATAAACTCAGCCAATCACAAGCCAGGAGACTCTGCGGTACACCCAGCATCACGTGGGGCCCTTACATGTCGATAGCAGGGGTTGGCTGGCCTGATCAGGTGACCCTGGAATATACTAGTGACTGCCCGCGGTGCTCGGCTCAGATGCTGTCTGGATGTCGTTAGACAGAGCTGCTGCATTTCAGGGAGAGTGTTAGGGCCTGCATTTAGTTCTTTGTTAGGCAGGAGTGATCTCCCAAGAACCCAACAGCCCTTCTATGGGCTACAAGACATTTTTTTTGGTCTCCTGGCTGGGCTGGCTGGCTGGCACTAGTAGTGCAGCTATCGCCATATATAACCCTTTTTTTTATTATTGTTATATCTCAGTGATACAAATCCATTTCACACAGCTGTGTGGAACCATTCTGTGTGTCACAGTTCAGCTGTCCACTCAACACAATCCATATTTTCTGTCCAGGTGACACATTCTGTACGTCACTTAATTAAAAAAGGTCTTTTGCTGTCACTGATACAGCTAGATTACAAAAATCTCTGTGCGACATTTGTCTGGGTTGCAGTCAAAATAGCCACCGTCAGCAGGGGCTGAGTTTGCTGTCTGATAGTTTCTGCACGTCACGTTCCAAAAAAAACAAAATATTAAAAAAATATATTAAAAAAATATATAAAAAAATAGTTTTTTGTTGTTTTATCTCAGTGATACAAATCCATTTCACACAGCTGTGTGGAACCATTCTGTGTGTCACAGTTCAGCTGTCCACTCAACACAAAATTACAAAAAAATTACATCTCTGTGCGACATTTGTCTGGGTTGCAACTAAGCAGACTGTCTAATCTAATAGTTTCCGTGTAATTGCTCCATACTGCACGGTACGTAATAACATACGTAATTTTGATCTAACTTATCCACCTATATATTTACTTGTTCAGACTGAACAAGTTTGTGGGTTTCAGTACAGCAGGCCCATTTATTATTTTTTTTTTATATAATACACTTATATACAGAAAATGTTGAACCCCAGGGCTAAGGGTCGAGGACGAGGGCGTGGGCGTGGGCATTCAATTACAGCAGGGGGCAGAGGCCGTGGTCCTGGGCAGGGTGAGACAGTACCTGCTGATGAGGGAGCAGGGGAACGCCACAGAGCTACACTCCCTAGCTTCATGTCTCAACTTACAAGGACACGTGGTAGAGGACTGTTGAAACCACAACAGTGCGAACAGCTGATGTCGTGGATTGCGGACAATGCTTCAAGTAATTTGTCCACCAGTCAGTCTTCCATGCAGTCCACCCACGTTACCCAAGGGAGCACTCCTCTGGCTCCTCCACCTCAACCTCCTTCCCCCCAGTCTGCCCCCTCCCAGGAAAATTTGGAATGCGATCCGGCATACTCTCAGGAACTGTTTTCTGGACCCTTCCCAGAGTCACAAACCACTTCTCAGCTGACCTCATTCCCGATGCCCAAGTTTTCCAACTGTCGCAGTCTGTGGGTGATGATGATGATGACAATGTTGAGTTAGTGGAAGAAGTTTGTAAAGAGGTGTCGGACGATGAGGAGACACGGTTGTCAGACAGTGGTGAAGTTGTTGTCAGGGTAGGAAGTCCGAGGGGGGAGCAGACTGAGGAATCGGAGGATGACGAGGTGACTGACCCAAGCTGGGTTGATAAGCCGAGTGAAGACAGTGCCTCTGAAGCGGAGGCGAGTGCTGCACCAGAACAGGTTGGAAGAGGTAGTGGTGTGGCCAGAGGGAGAAGCAGGGCCAGAGCTGGTGCATCAGCAGCAACTGTTTCACGTAGTGAAGCTCCCGTGGCGAGGCCTAGATGTTCGCAAGTCTGGAGGTTCTTTAAAGAAAGTGAGGATGACCGACGGACTGTGGTGTGCAACCTGTGCAACACCAGGATCAGCAGGGGTGCCACCACTACTAGCCGAACCACCACCAGCATGCGCAGGCATATGAGTGCTAAACACCCAACTCAATGCAACCAAGGCCGTTCACCTACTGCGGGTCACACCACTGCTCCTTCCCCTGTGTCACTCGCTGCCTCTGCTAGTCAACCCACTGGCCAGGACCCCGGCACGAGCGCCTCCCGTCGGAGAACCACACCTTCCCCTCCACGATCCTCCACAACATCCACCAATGTGTCCCAGCGCAGCGTTCAGCTGTCTTTACAGCAGACGCTGGAGCGCAAGAGGGGATACAGTTCCACCGACATGCCCAAGCCCTTAACGTCCACATCTCCAAATTGCTAAGCCTGGAGATGCTGTGCTATAGGCTGGTAGAGACCAAGGCCTTTCGCAATCTCATGGCGCTGGCTGCCCCCCGGTATTCAGTCCCCTGCCGCCACTATTTTTCCCGATGTGCCATCCCAGCCCTACACCAGCACGTGTCAGAGAACATCATCCGTGTCATGACCAACGCTGTTTCTGAGAAGGTCCACCTAACCACGGACACGTGGACAAGTGCTGCCGGGCAGGGACACTATATCTCACTGACAGCACATTGGGTTAACTTGGTGGAGGCTGGGACGGAGACTGACCCTGGGGCCGCTGATGTACTGCCCACACTGAGGATTGCGGGACCTACCTCGGTCACAGTCTCTCAGACGTACTATGCCTCCTCCTCCGACCCCTCCTCCTCCTCCATCGAATTACCATCCGTGGGCACGGCGCCTTCAGTCGATAGCTCTAGGCGCAGCAGCAGTGCCGTGGGTAAGCGCCAGCAGGCGGTGCTCAAACTGCTGAGCTTAGGTGACAAAAGGCACACCGCCCAAGAGCTGTTACAGGGCATCACGGCGCAGACCGATGTATGGCTGGCACCGCTGAACCGCAAGCCAGGCATGGTTGTGTGTGACAACGGGCGTAACCTGGTGGCGGCTCTGCAACTCGGCAGACTGACACATGTGCCATGCCTGGCCCACTTGTTTAATCTAATAGTTCAGCGGTTCCTCAAGATATACCCCAATCTGTCTGATTTGCTCACCAAGGTGCGCCGCATCTGTGCGCATTTCCGCAAGTCGACCACAGATGCTGCCACTCTCAGGGCAGCGCAGCGCCGCCTACAACTGCCCGCTCACCGACTGTTGTGCGACGTGCCCACGAGATGGAATTCCACATTAAACATGTTATCCAGAGTTTACCAGCAGCGCGGAGCGATTGTAGACTGCCAGATGTCAACTTCCACCAGAACTGGTAGTCAGGTCAGTCAGATTCCTCAAGTCTACAATGAGGAGTGGACGTGGATGTCTGATATCTGCCAGGTGTTGAGCAACTTTGAGGAGTCAACACAGATGGTCAGCGGCGATGCCGCCATTATCAGCCTCACCATCCCGCTGCTTTGCCTGTTGAAAAACTCACTGCTCAGCATCAAGTCGGATGCTTTGCGCTTGTCACAAGAGATGGTGGAGGAAGATACGTCGCTTGATAGCCAGAGCACCCTTCGGTCTGTTTCTCAGCGCGTATCGGAGGAGGGGGATGAGGATGAGGAGGAAGAGGAGGATAATGTCGGCGAGACAGAAGAGGGTACCAGTGCTCAGTCCTTCTTAACTCTTGAGCGTGTATGGGCTGAAGAGGAGGAGGAGGTGGAAATGGAGAGTCAGGCCAGTGAGGAGAGGGAATTCTTACGTGTTGGGACTCTGGCGCACATGGCAGACTTCATGTTAGGCTGCCTATCCCGTGACCCTTGTGTTAGAAGCATTTTTTCAAACACCGATTACTGGGTGTTCACTCTCCTGGACCCACGGTACAAGCAGAACCTTTCCACTCTCATCTCTGCAGAGGAAAGGAGTATGAGAGTGAATAGATATCAACAGGCCCTGGTGCACAAGCTGAAACAATCCTTCCCATCTGACGCCGCTAGCGGCAGATGGCATGGTTCTGTGGGCCAAATAGCGGGGGAGAGGAGGCGAGCAGGCAGCTTGTCCAGCACTGACAGGGGAACGCTCTCCAAGGCCTTTGCCAGTTTTATGTCACCCCAGCAAGACACTGTCACCTGTCCCCAGTCTAGGCAGAGTAGGGGGGAGCTGTACAGAAAATGGTGAGGGA
>ONZH01029763.1:0-32524 GCA_900303285.1 Rhinella marina
CCCACATCCCCATGTTAAGTAGTAATGCCCCAACCTTTCCCACATCCCCATGTAAGTAGTAACTGCCCCCCCCCTTCCCACATCCCCATGTAAGTGTAACTGCCCCACATCCCTTCCCACATCCCCATGTAGGTAGTAACTGCCCCCGCTTCCCACATCCCCATAGTGAGTAGTAACTGCCCCCCCCCCCCACTTCATTTCCACATCCCATGTAAGTAGTAATTGCCCCCCACCCCTTCCCACATGCCCATGTAGTGTAACTGGCTCCCCTTCCCACATCCCCATGTAACTAGTAACTGCCCCCATCCCTTCCACATCCCCGTGTAACTAGTAACTGCCCCCATCCCTTCCCACATCCCCATGTAAGTAGTAATTGCCCCCTCCCCTTCCACATCCTTATGTAAGTGTAATTGCCCCCTTCCCTCATCCCCATGTAAGTAGTAACTGCCCCCCTTCCCACATGCCCATGGTAAGTAGTAACTGCCCCCCCTCCCACATCCCCATGTAAGTAGTAACTGCCCCCCACTCCTTCCCACATCCCCATGTAAGTAGTAATTGCCCCCCACCCCTTCCCACATCCCCATGTAAGTAGTAACTGCCCCCCCTTCCCACATCCCCATGTAAGTAGTAACTGCCCCCCACTCCTTCCCATATCCCCATGTAAGTAGTAATTGCCCCCCACCCCTTCCCACATCCCCATGTAAGTGTAACTGCCCCCCATCCCGTCCCACATGCCCATGTAAGTGTAACTGGCTCCCCTTCCCTCATCCCCATGTAAGTAGTAACTGCCCCCACCCCTTCCCACATCCCCATGTAAGTGTAACTGCCCCACATCCCTTCCCACATCCCCCATGTAAGTAGTAACTGCCCCCCCTTCCCACATCCCATGTAAGTAGTAACTGCCCCCCCCCCACTCATTCCCACATCCCCATGTATATAGTAATTGCCCCCCACCCCTTCCCACATGCCCATGTAAGTGTAAACTGGCTCCCCTTCCCACATCCCCATGTAACTAGTAACTGCCCCCATCCCTTCCACATCCCTGTGTAACTAGTAACTGCCCCCCATCCCTTCCCTTCCCATATCCCCATGTAAGTAGTAACTGCCACCCCCTTTCCCACATCCCCATGTAAGTAGTAATTGCCCCCTCCCCTTCCCACATCCTCATGTAAGTGTAATTGCCCCCCTTCCCTCATCCCCATGTAAGTAGTAACTGCCCCCCCTTCCCACATCCCCATGTAAGTAGTAACTGCCCCCATCCCTTCCACATCCCCGTGTAACTAGTAACTGCCCCCCATCCCTTCCCTTCCCATATCCCCATGTAAGTAGTAACTGCCACCCCCCTTTCCCACATCCCCATGTAAGTAGTAATTGCCCCTCCCCTTCCCACATCCTCATGTAAGTGTAATTGCCCCCTTCCCTCATCCCCATGTAAGTAGTAACTGCCCCCCCTTCCCACATCCCCATGTAAGTAGTAACTGCCCCCCACTCCTTCCACATCCCCATGTAAGTAGTAACTGCCCCCCTTCCCACATCCCCATTGTAAGTAGTAACTGCCCCCCTTCCCACATCCCCATGTAAGTAGTAACTGCCCCCCACTCCTTCCCACATCCCCATGTAAGTAGTAATTGCCCCCACCCCTTCCTACATCCCCATGTAAGTAGTAATTGCCCCCCACCCCTTCTACATCCCCATGTAAGTAGTAATTGCCCCCCACCCCTTCCCACATCCCCATGTAAGTGTAACTGCCTTCCATCCCGTCCCACATGCCCATGTAAGTGTAAACTGGCTCCCTTCCCTCATCCCCATGTAAGTAGTAACTGCCCCCCCCCCTATCCCACATCCCTCATGTGAGTAGTAATTGCCGTCCCACATCCTCATGTAAGTGTAATTGCCCCCCTTCCCTCATCCCCATGTAAGTAGTAACTGCCCCCCCTTCCCACATCCCCCATGTAAGTAGTAACTGCCCCCCTTCCCACATCCCCATGTAAGTTAGTAATTGCCCCCACCCTTCCCACATCCCCATGTAAGTAGTAACTTGCCCCCCCACCCCTTCCCACATCCCATGTAAGTAGTAACTGCCCCCACCCCTTCCCACATCCCCATGTAAGTAGTAACTGTCCCCCCTTCCCACATCCCCATGTAAGTAGTAACTCCCCCCTTCCCACATCCCCATGTAAGGTAACTGCCCCCATCCCACAGTCCCCATGTGAGTAGTAACTGCCCCCCCTTCCCACATCCCCATGTGAGTAGTAACTGCCCCCCTTTCCCACATCCCCATGTGAGTAGTAACTGCCCCCCTTCCCACATCCCATGTAAGTAGTAATTGCCCCCACCCCTTCCCACATCCCCATGTAAGTAGTAACTTGCCCCCCCTTTCCCACATCCCCATGTGAGTAGTAACTGCCCCCCCTTCCCACATCCCCATGTAAGTAGTAATTGCCCCCACCCCTTCCCACATCCCCATGTAAGTAGTAACTGCCCCCCCACCCTTCCCACATCCCCATGTAAGTAGTAACTGCCCCCCACCCCTTCCCACATCCCCATGTAAGTAGTAACTGCCCCCCCTTCCCACATCCCCATGTAAGTAGTAATTGCCCCCACCCCTTCCCACATCCCCATGTAAGTAGTAACTGCCCCCCACCCCTTCCCACATCCCCATGTAAGTAGTAACTGCCCCCCACCCCTTCCCACATCTACATGTAAGTAGTAACTGCCCCCCCTTCCCACATCCCCATGTGAGTAGTAACTGCCCCCCCTTCCCACATCCACATGTAAGTAGTAATTGCCCCCACCCCTTCCCACATCCCCATGTAAGTAGTAACTGCCCCCCTTCCCACATCCCCATGTGAGTAGTAACTGCCCCCCCTTCCCACATCCCCATGTAAGTAGTAATTGCCCCCACCCCTTCCCACATCCCCATGTAAGTAGTAACTGCCCCCCACCCCTTCCCACATCTCCATGTAAGTAGTAACTGCCCCCCCTTCCCACATCCCCATGTAAGTAGTAATTGCCCCCACCCCTTCCCACATCCCCATGTAAGTAGTAACTGCCCCCCACCCCTTCCCACATCTCCATGTAAGTAGAACTCCCCCCCTTCCCACATCCCCATGTAAGTAGTAACTGCCCCCCCTTCCCACATCCCCATGTAAGTAGTAACTGCCCCCCTTCCCACATCCCATGTAAGTAGTAACTGCCCCCCACCCCTTCCCACATCTACATGTAAGTAGTAACTGCCCCCACCCCTTCCCACATCTCCATGTAAGTAGTAACTGCCCCCCCTTCCCACATCCCCATGTAAGTAGTAACTGCCCCCCCTTCCCACATCCCCATGTAAGTAGTAACTGCCCCCCTTCCCACATCCCCATGTAAGTAGTAACTGCCCCCCACCCCTCCCCACATCCCCATGGCCCAGTCCTTTCAACATAGCCAGAAGTGGCTTACACAAGATGGGGTTTGATAACCCCCTGCCCCCCCTCCCCCCCATATGGCCTCACCTCTGTTCACACAGAGCCTGCATCTCACTGCTAGTAGTAACAGAGGGGTAGGGGAGAGTCTGCAGACAGTGTCCTGTGGACCCCCCAAGGCTTCTAAAGTTGATTACCAAGGATGTCCAGCCATCTGCAGGAATGGTAAGTGTAATGTGTGTGTTATGTGTGTGAATGTATGTGCATATATCTGTCGTGTTGTGTGTGTATGTGTAATATCTATGGCAGAGTTTATAATTAGTGTTAAGCGAATGTGTGTTATAAGTTTGGCGTCCAAAGCTCGGGCTATCGGAACCCAAACCATAACAGAATTCTATGACGCCATGCACCATGGAAGGCTAATAGATGCATCCCGTACTGCATTCTGTCATAATAGAAGTCTATGGCCATAGTGTATGCCGTCATAGAATTCCATTATGGTCCGTGGTAGCGGAATCCATAGCGGAATTATCTGATAACCTGAACCTTGAACGCCGAACTTAAAACACAATTCTCTCAACACTATTTATAATATATACTGTATATAATGTGGATATATTGTATATAATGTCAAGCTTACTTATGAACATCTTGCGTGGCTCTGACAGTCTTGCACCTGCGCAGCTGCACTGAGTAGCTGTGCAAACGCTGAGGCTCTACTTAAAGGGGTTTTCTAAAATTGTACTACTGATTACCTATCCTCAGGATCATCAGTATCTGATCGGTGGTGGTCTGACAACCGGGCCCCCCACCAATCAGGTGTTTAAGAAGGCACCGGAGCTCCCATGAGCACCATGGCCTTCTCGTAGTTTTTTCTAGGCCATTGACGTCACGTTCATCGGTCACGTGGCCTAGGAGCGGCTCAGCCCCATTCAAGTGAATGGTGCTGAGCGCGATACCAAGCACAGCCGCTGTACAATGTATGGCTCTGTGCTTGGTGAGCTGCCAGAAGCGCTCACAGGAGAGCTGGTGCCTTCTCAAACAGCTGATCGGCGGGGGTCCGGAGTGTCAGACCCGCAGCTATCCTGAGGATAGGTCATCGGTAGTTAACTCCCAGAAAAACCTTTTAAGGAACAGCAACTGTTCATCTCTTGCGCTGGTATATATTTATGTGTGAGGTATATATAGTGGGCTACTTGGCTTTCATACTATTTTTTAGTGAACCCAATTAAATTTTGGGCAGCGGAAGGGCAATGGGCAATGAGCTCTTTCATTGTGGCAAAGGGGTTAGGTTAAGAAGTTGGCATGGGGGGGGGGCTCCATTTTAGTTTTCGCCTCAGGCAGCAGAAAGGCTAGGTGCACCCCTGACCTCAGTGATATCCACAGCACCCCCAAATACCATCCACAGTGCCCCAGCGCCACCTACAGTGCCCCTAGTGACACATAATTTCATAAATGAGCCTCTATGTCTTTATACACATACTCTAGCTCATTTACAGTTTCTGGCTGTTCCATGCACAGCTAAACCTTGGGTTGAGGCTGTAACATGCTTACACTTGTTTTTATTACACATCATTCCAGCACGGCCTATATTTAGCAAGGCATTCTCATGAAATTGCTTTTGTTACATTCCCAAAGTATTGTGCAGTAAACTCAACCCTCACATTTAGCACATCCTAGAACACACAGTAAACATGCCAGTGACTCTGCAGGAGAAACAGTCCCGTCATATAGACCGCATGGGGGAGATTTACAGCCACACGTCAGGTTGCCTGATATAGTTTTGGAAGCCAAAACCAGGAGTGAATTCAAAAAAGAGAAGTCATATCCAGGGGTGTAGCTAAAGAGTCATGGGCCCTGATGCAAGAGTTTAGCTTGGTCCCGTTTGTGCTGCCTTAGGCGAAAATTGAAACTGCACTCCACAATGCCAAATTCTTGATCTATCCCCTTCCCTCCAGCCAGAGGAGTAACTTGACCAGCATACACTTTCTATAATACCAGTGTCTTCTTATGCGGCACAAGGGTCTTTGGGCTCCCTCAGGCTCCTGGGCCCAGTAGCGACTGCTACCTCTGCACCCCCTATAGCTACACTCCTGGTCATATCTGTCCTTTATACATTCTCTGATTTTATCCTGATTTTGGCATCTAAAACTGCATGCATTTGGGGGATGCTATATCTCTTTATGGAGAGCTCCTAAATGGCTTGAGGACTTGCTTCTCTAGGAATCTTGGGAACAAGGGATGCAAATGAACTCTTAACAAGCTCAGCTTCTATTGCCACTAGATGTACGGCATCTATCCTGTAAGGCCTCGTTCACATATAAGTGGATTTTGACGGACCATGGTCTGTGAAAATCCAGCCTGCTGTCCTGCTGAGTGCAGGAGCACATGGCGTCATTGGTTGCTATGACGCCGTACGCTTCGTGCCGCCGCCGCTATACAGTAATACACTCGTATAGCCTAAGTAAACGTTCTTCCTTTTAAATAGGCCTTGAGACATGAGTCAGATATAAATAAGCCAGCACCTCATCTGCAGACAGCTTTTTTGGGGTAATTACCCCTCATTAGTTCAGAGCAGAGAGAACTGGCTTAAAGGGGTTGTCCCGCAAAAAATATTCTACAGTTTTTAAACCAGTACCTTGATCTGAATACTTTTGTAATTGCATGTAATTAAAAAATTAGCATAGCCACTGAGTTATTCAATAAAATGTACCTGTATAGCGCCACCTGCTGTTTTTTTTCTTATTTCTTTGACCTGCTCACTGAGAAGGCCACACATGCTCAGTTTCATCTTTCACTGCCTCCTGAGATGTGATAGAGAGAGCATGACACGCCTCCTGAGCTGTGATAGGGAGAGCATGGACACGCCCCCTGAACTGTGATAAAGAGAACTGGGACACGCCCCCTGAGCTGCAGCAGAATAGACACTCCCCTTGAGCTGCCAGCTTGATATAAATGTAGCAGAGCAATGAATGGGGAGATCTCTGGTTCCATGTGAGGTACAGGGCTGGTTCTAAATTTGTTAGAAAGAGAATGTCATGTTCTATATTATGTCCCATTTTCATTTTTTACGTTAGTTATGGGATAACCCCTTTAACTGCGTGAGAGGCTTAGGTCAGGATTCAGGGGATTCTACATCTCCTTATGGAGAGTAAGGTGGCATGTTCTCCTAAAACATCGCATGGAGGGGAGGTGTGAACGATGTCAGTCGCAGTGTCCCTCATGATGTACTATTTTATATTGGAATGAAGTAAAGAAATAAATAGAAACAAAAGGTTTTTATACCAGCGACTTGTGAGTATGATTTCTATTGCTCACTCACATACAATATTGGCACAATAAGTTAAAAAGAACACACAAGTCTGCAAGTTTGAAAGACTGTCAGTGCTGGGTTAAGCAGAGCTCCCGGCGTGGACTTGTATTTGCTACAGGTGACTAAAGTGCTTGAGATCATATAGTAAGAGAGGACAACATCAGGGCAGCATCTTCCTAGCTGTGTGCACAGAACGTGGTTTTGATAGATCAAGCATATCTTGCAAGACTTTGCTTTCTGGATACTCTGGCAAGGATTCACTCAGCTACAGACGAGCACTTCAGCTGCAATCTGCTCTGTTTAGTCTTGCTGGTCTGTAGGTAAGTGAAGCTCGGCTGGAGTATTTCAAGAGCAGGGGCTCATGAGATATGCCTGATGTTGTAGGACATTTTTTGCTGTCTGCATACAGCCAGAAAGATGTTGCTCTGATGTTGTCCCAACTTGCTGGACAGTGTCAAAGCATTGTAATAGCGTCGACCTGAGGAGAAAAGTATCTGAAAATGACCCTCAACCAGCATGCTCAATTTACAGTGCATTCAGAAATTCTTCAGACTCATTCACTCTTTCACTTTTTTTTTTGCGGCCTTCTGCTAAAATAAAAAAAAATAAGTGTTTCTCTTCGTTCTGCACTCAATCCCCCATAATGACAAAGTGAAAACAGAATGTTCAAAATCTTTGCTGATTTATTGAAAAAGAAAAAAATACATTTTGCATTAACATAAATATTCAGACCCTCTGCTCAGCATTAATGTCTTAGGCCTCATTCACACGTCAGTATTTTGGTCAATGTTTTCCATCAGTGATTGTGAGCCAAAACCATGATTGGAGCCTCCACAGACATAAGGTATAAGGGAAAGATCTGCTTCTGTTCTGTGCTTAGAGACGCACCTGGTTTTGGCTCACAATCACTGATGGAAATCACTGACCGAACACTGAGGTGTGAATGAGGCATTAGTTGAAGCACTTTTGACAGTGATTACAGCTTCCAGTCATCTTGGGAATGGTTCCACAGGGTTTGTACACCTGGATTTGGGGATTTTCTGCCATTCTTCTCTTAAGATCGTTTCAAGCTCCATCAGATTGAATGGGACCGTTGGTGGATAGACATGTTCAGGTATCTACAGAGTGTTTCCATTGGGTTCAAGCCTTCAAGTCAGGGCTCTGGCAGGGCCACTCAGAGTTGTGCTGAAGCCACTGCTGTGTTGTCTTGGCTGTGTGCTACGGTTCATTGTCTTGTTGGACGGTAAACCTTCAGCCCAGTCTGAGGTCCAGAGCACTCTGGATCAGGCTTTCACTGAGAATATCTCTGTACTTTGCTCCATTCACCTTTCCCTCAACTCTGACCAGTCTCCTTGTCCAAACAGCTTGATGCTGCTACCACCATGCTTCACTGTAGGAAGGTTATTGGGCAATGCCTAGTTTGCTCCAAACATGATACTTAGTATTGAGACCAGAAAGTTCAATCTTGGTTTCACCAGACCAGAGAATCTAGAATGCTCCATTCACATCTATGGGAGTTGTGAGAACAGAAACATCTCAAAGATGATCAAGAGAAACAGGAGCCCCCCAGATTTAAATTTCAAGTGTAATAGCACTTGGGGTCTGAATACTTAAAGGGTTATTCTCATTTTAGACAATGGGGGCATATCGCTAGGATATGCCCCCATTGTCTTATAGGTGCGGGTCCCACCGCTGGGACCCGCACCTATTTCCAGAACGGAGCCCCCGAAGTGAATGAGGGCGCACTGCGCATGCGCAGCCGCCCTCCATTAATTTCTATGGGGCCGCCGAAAATAGCCGAGCGCTGGCTCGGCTACTTCCGTCGGCTCCATAGAAATGAATGGGAGCGCACCGCGCATGCACGGCCCGGCTCCCATTCATTCCTATGAGCGGCGCAGGGAGCTGTGCCTGGTGGTGGCCGGACCCCCGGAAACCTGGGGTCCTCCAGGCGCAGCGCTCCCCGCTCCGTTCTGGATATAGGTGCGGGTCCCAGCGGTGGGACCCGCACCTATAAGACAATGGGGGCATATCCTAGCGAATACAGGGAGTCCTATCTCAGACACTTGAAGGTAAAAGAGTCCGAAAAAGCACAGGCCTTTCAGTGGAGCGAGGACATTAAATGCAGGTGCTTTTTTCACTGACAGCCATGGTAATAGAATGATTGTGGAGTCTGTTCCTTAAGCCTCATGCACACGGCCGTTGCCGGCCATGGTCTGCAAACAGCGGGTCCGCAATATGTGGGCACCGGCTGTGTGCTCACTGCATCACGGATACAAACCCATTCACTTGAATGGTTCCACAATTCAGAGGTGCGGTGCCCCACGGAAGCACTACAGAGTTCTTCCATCTGGTTTCTCTCCGTGCCTTGTTCTATTTTTTGGGGTGTGGACGGATCATGGACCCATTGAAGTTGAATGGGTCTGGATTCTGGATCTGTCATGGCAGTCGCAAGGATAGTGCCCATGCATTGGGGACCGCAAATTGCAGTCCCCAGTGCACGGATCGGCCGAGCAACAGCCGTGTGCATGAGGCTTTACTGTATGGCTTTGTTCCCATGTGTGTTGTAGTTTCAGTTCATTATAAAAGGAGTCATTGTAGGGTGGATAGCACCAGTATCGATGATCCCTACTCTATTTTAAAATTACATCTCTTTATTGACAAAAAATATGAGCCAAGAAGACCCTGATAAGCTGTCCCCTTCCAGACTTAGCTTCTGATTTCATCAGTATACATAGAATAAAAAAGCAGAGATGAGTCACAATAAATCTTCTAATATGTTAGTGCCCTTAATACAATAAAACAATATCCTGACACTGCACAACTCTTTTAACTTCTTGAACCCCGGGCCTGTTTTCACCTTCCTGCCCAGGCCATTTTTTGCAAATCTGACATGTTTCACTTTATGTGGTAATAACTTTGGAACGCTTTTACTTATCCAGGCCATTCTGAGATTGTTTTCTTGTCACATATTGTGCTTCATGACAGTAGTAAATTTGTGGCAAAATATTTCATTTTTATTTATAAAAAAATACCAAATTTACCAAACATTTGGAAAAATTTCAATTTCTCTACTTTCAAAATACATAGTAATGCCTCCAAAAATAATTATTTTACATTCCTCATATGTATACTTTATGTTGGCATCATTTTATAAATGTCATTTTACTTTTTTAGGACGTTAGAAAGCTTAGAAGTTTAGAAGCCATTTTTCAAATTTTCACCAAATTTTCCAAAACCATTTTTTTAAGCACCAATTCAGATATAAAGTGATTTTGAGAGGCTTATGTAATGAAACCACCCATAAATGACCCCATTTTAGAAACTACACCCCTCAAATTTAAAAAAAAACTGCTGTTACAAACTTTGTTAACCCTTGAATTTAAGGAAAATGGAGGTGAAATTTTCACTTTTTTGGTAGATTATACATGTTAATAATTTTTTTCTTGCAACACAACAAGTGTTAACTGCAAACTAAACCTCAATATACATTGTTCTGATTCTGCAGTTTACAGAAATACCCCATACGTGGTGGTAAACGTCTCTATGGGTTTGTGGCAGTGGTCACAAGGAAAGGAGCGCCATGTGGATTTTGGGGGCAGATTTTGCTAGAATGGTTTTTAGGCACCATTTTGTAATTAAGAGACCCTGACCATTTTGGAAACTACAGCCTTCAACGAATATATTAAGGGGGGTACTGGCCACTTTGACCCCCTAAGTGTTTTACGAAATTTGGAAACACTTGGCTGTGAAAATGAAAAATTTCATTTCTTCCAATAAAATGTTGCTTTAGCCCCCAATTTTTTTTTATTTTCATAAGGGGTAACAGGGGAAAAGCACCCCATAATTTGTTACCCATTTTCTCCTGAATTCGGCAACACCCCATATGTGGTGGTAAACTGATGTGGGGGCACATGGCAGGACTCAAAACAGAAGGAGCGCCATATGGATTTCACAGCACAGATTTTGATGGATTGGTTTGCGGGAGCCACTGATTTTTATTTTTTTTAGTTATTGTCTTATGTGGGGGCTCATTTTTTGCGGGATGAGCTGATGTTTTCATTGGTACCATTTTGGGGTACATAAGACTTTTTAATCGCTTGGTATTACACTTTTTGTGAGTCAAGGTGAAAAACAATAGCTGTTTTGGCATGGTTTTTTAAAAAAAATGTTTTACAGCATTCACCAGAGGGGGCAAATCATGTGATATTTTTATAGAGCAGGTTGTTACGGACGCGGCGATACCCAATATGTCTAACATTTTTATTTTTGGAAAGTTTTACACTTTAGATGCATTTTTGAAAAGAATAAAATCTTTTTTTTTTGTGTTATTTTCAGAGAGCCATAATTTTTTTATTTTTTGGGCTATTATTGTCTCAGGTAGGGTATCTTTTTTGCAGGACAAGATGACCGTTTGATTGGTACCATTTTGGGTTAAATACGCCTGTTTGATCGCCTGCTATTACACTTTTTGTGAGACGAGAGGGAAAAAAATGGTTGTTTTGGCATAGTTTTTTTTTTTTATTTTTTTGCAGCATTCACCTGGGGGGCCATCTCATGTAATATTTTTATAGAGCAGGTTGTTACGGATGTGGCGATACCAAATATGTCTACTTTTTTATTTTTGGAAAGTTTTACACATTAGATTTATTTTTGAACAGAAATCTTTTTTTGTGTTGCCATTTTCAGAAAGCCATATTTTTTTTTTTTTCGGGCGATTGTCTCAGGTAGGTTATCATTTTTGCGGGACAAGATGACGGTTTGATTGGTACCATTTTGGGTTAAATACGCCTTTTTGATCACCTGCTATTACACTTTTTGTAAGGGAAGGTGACCAAAAAATGGCTGTTTTGGCACTGTTTTTTTTTTTTTTTTTTTTTTACTGCGTTCACCTTGCGGGGTGGGTGATGTTATATTTTTATAGAGCCTGTCGATACAGACGCGGCGATACCTAATATGTATACGTTTCTTTTTTCCCCTTTTTTTTACAATTTTTTTTTTTACTTTATTTTGGGAAAAGTGTTTTTTTTTTTTTTTTTACTTGAAACTTATTTTTTGTAAAACGAATTTTTTTTACTTTTTTCACTTTTTTTTTTACTTTATTTAACTTTTGGGGGTCTGATCCCCTTTACAATGCATTACAATATTATATATATTGTGGTGATGTGTACTGGAAAGCTGGAAGGGGTGTATATCTCACTCAGGTTCCTCAACTGGGTGAGATAAATAAAATCCAGGTAGACTGTGCTGGCTTCAGCAAACTTAGTTGCTGGAGCTATTTTGATAGTAATAGCTGGGCTGGATTTTATTTGGGTTGGGAAGGTAGGTCGGCAGTGGGACCTTTCCAACCCACCCAATTCCAGGGCATGTCTTTTCTCTGGCCTGAGGAGATCCCAGGTGAGGCCAGCTGGTGTAATCTGGGAGGAATAAGTAATCCTCCAGTGTGTCAGTCTGAGGAGAGGCACTGACCCTGAGAGAGGGTGAAGCCAGTGAGGCTTGTGTGGTCTCAGCCAGGCGGGCTGAAGGGGACCACGGGCTACGTATAGCCGCATCTCTCCCGAGACTGAATTTGTGTGGAGGTCATGGCCTGGAAGAGGCTGACCCAGACGGCTGAGGGAAGCCGCAACAAAAGCTGCTTGTGAACAGCGTCTTATTAAATAGATAGGGAAACCTATGTCTAGCCAGGGCCTAGCCGGGCAGGTATTTTGGTTTATGATTTGTTTTGTGTTGAGTGCTGGTACCAATAAAATAGAGTTGGACCTGGAAAACCTAGCATTTATGAAGAAATTGTGTGATGTGACCCCCTGAGCGTGTACGATCCCTTACAATATATATATATATATATATATATATATATATATATATAATATATATAATACAATATATTATATAATGAATTGGCTGTAAGTTTATTACTCAATGTAATACACTTACAGCCTGCTTGCCAGCCCCCTGGATCGCACAGGCACGCAGGGATAGCAGCCACGATGCCTAAGGAAGGCATCGGGCTGCTATCCAAGCCATCAGGTCCCTGTCACAGCAGCGCGGGGACCCGATGGCCCCCCCGCTCACCTTCTGACATGCCACATGCCTCATGTGCCGCGGTCAGCGCTGACCGCGGCACATGAAGGGTTAATGCGCCGGCATCGGTGTTTTCACCGATGCTGACGCATTCAGCAGGGGTCCGGCACCTGGGCACAGCCGGACCCCCGCCGCTGATCGGGCGGGCGCAGCTCGTTTTCACGTCTGGGATGTGACATGTAATACAGACACACAGTGCACACAGGTATGTCTGGAATGTGACATGTAATACAGACACACAGTGCACACGGGTATGTCTGGAATGTGACATGTAATACAGACACACAGTGCACACGGGTATGTCTGGGATGTGACATGTAATACAGACACACAGTGCACACAGGTATGTCTGGGATGTGACATGTAATACAGACACACAGGTATGTCTGGGATGTGACATGTAATACAGACACACAGTGCACACAGGTATGTCTGGGATGTGACATGTAATACAGACACAGTGCACACAGGTATGTCTGGGATGTGACATGTAATACAGACACACAGTGCACACAGGTATGTCTGGGATGTGACATGTAATACAGACACACAGTGCACACAGGTATGTCTGGGATGTGACATGTAATACAGACACACAGTGCACACAGGTATGTCTGGGATGTGACATGTAATACAGACACACAGGTATGTCTGGGATGTGACATGTAATACAGACACACAGTGCACACAGGTATGTCTGGAATGTGACATGTAATACAGACACACAGTGCACACAGGTATGTCTGGGATGTGACATGTAATACAGACACACAGGTATGTCTGGGATGTGACATGTAATACAGACACACAGTGCACACAGGTATGTCTGGGATGTGACATGTAATACAGACACAGTGCACACAGGTATGTCTGGGATGTGACATGTAATACAGACACACAGTGCACACAGGTATGTCTGGGACGTGACATGTAATACAGACACACAGTGCACACAGGTATGTCTGGGATGTGACATGTAATACAGACACACAGTGCACACAGGTATGTCTGGGATGTGACATGTAATACAGACACACAGTGCACACAGGTATGTCTGGGATGTGACATGTAATACAGACACACAGTGCACACAGGTATGTCTGGGATGTGACATGTAATACAGACACACAGTGCACACAGGTATGTCTGGGATGTGACATGTAATACAGACACACAGTGCACACAGGTATGTCTGGGATGTGACATGTAATACAGACACACAGCGCACACAGGTATGTCTGGGATGTGACATGTAATACAGACACACAGCGCACACAGGTATGTCTGGGATGTGACATGTAATACAGACACATAGTGCTCACAGGTATGTCTGGGATGTGACATGTAATACAGACACACAGCGCACACAGGTATGTCTGGGATGTGACATGTAATACAGACACACAGCGCACACAGGTATGTCTGGGATGTGACATGTAATACACACACACAGTGCACACAGGTATGTCTGGGATGTGACATGTAATACAGACACACAGTGCACACAGGTATGTCTGGGATGTGACATGTAATACAGACACACAGTGCACACAGGTATGTCTGGGATGTGACATGTAATACAGACACACAGTGCACACAGGTATGTCTGGGATGTGACATGTAATACAGACACACAGTGCACACAGGTATGTCTGGGATGTGACATGTAATACAGACACACAGTGCACACAGGTATGTCTGGGATGTGACATGTAATACAGACACACAGTGCACACAGGTATGTCTGGGATGTGACATGTAATACAGACACACAGTGCACACAGGTATGTCTGGGATGTGACATGTAATACAGACACACAGTGCACACAGGTATGTCTGGGATGTGACATGTAATACAGACACACAGTGCACACAGGTATGTCTGGGATGTGACATGTAATACAGACACACAGTGCACACAGGTATGTCTGGGATGTGACATGTAATACAGACACACAGTTCACACAGGTATGTCTGGGATGTGTATGCAATCTTCTGTGGGGCAGTGCTCTTAGTTATATTGGTGAAAAACAGGTGATAGACTCCCTTCACCTCCCTGTTGTTCTCAGTGATCTGCAATGCGCACTGCCACCTACTGGCTGACCTACAATGTGGCCCTTCGGTATAGAATATTTAGTTTTACAGAGCACAAATGTACATGCCCCATATGTTATGTCCAGATCTGCCTCCCCTAGGTGTATCCAAGCACTGCAACTAGATGTTTTACAAGCAGGGCTGGGAAATGCGTTGTGTTACAAGTTTATCAGTTACCCCCATATGATTCATGCAGGCAGCCACAGAAAAATCTCTGAGAGGCGATCTAGCGAACAGGCTGCTTGTTGGAAGACACTTCGGGGATAATTTACAAACAGATATACGCCCCTTTTTGCAGTATATCTGTTGCAGATTCAGTGCAAAGGTTATTTGCTCCGCAATCTGCGACTTTTCCCCGCTCACGCCAAGTCTAAAAAAGGGGGCATGGCGGGGAAGGGTGTTGGCCGGCAGGCTCGTCTCATTTATCATTTTCTATGCCTCTTTTAGGCATAGAAAATGGTCTAAATCTATGCCAGCAAGGGAGCTGGCATAGATTTAGACAGGCAGTGGATAAGCCAATGTTATGTAGAGACCGGAGTCAACCGCCAGCTAAAGGGGTATTCTCATCACATACAATGGGGCCATATCGCTAGCATGGGACCTGCCCCACCTCTGGGACACGCACCTACAAGGAAAACGGAGTGGGTAGCGCTGTGGCTGGAGGACCCTGGATTTCCCAGGGTCCATCCACCACCAAGCGCTGCTCCCCGCTGGCCCCTTAGAAGTGAATGGGAGTGCACCAGACATGCGTGGCCACCACTCCCATTCATTTCTATGGGGCGGATGGAAATAATATTTTCAGCGGCCCCATTGAAATGAATGAAGGGGCGGCTGCGTATGTGCAGTTTGCCTTCCATTCATTTCCTGCTCCGTTCTCCGGGACCCGCACCGATCAGACAATGGGGGCATATCCTAGCGAGTCTTAATTAATGACCCGCTTGGTTTTAAATAATTTCCTACATAATGAAAGCAGAAGTTGCATCCATGATGGACCATTTAAACGACAGCCACTTTGTAGTGCTTACTTGCAAATCTATTATGTGTTGCCTTATATATTGTAAGTTATGAATATAAACAATTTTTATTAAGAGTTATTTTTCGAGCATCTGGAGAACAGCAGAAAATGAATCCTTCCTAGGACATATATATGGTACTTGGTTGCTGAAAAGTGAAGACTTCAGCTGACCTGGGGCAGGTTCACTGAGGGTACAGCCACATGTTTAGGCTTTTTGAATTCACTCCTGGTTTTGGCTTCCAAAACTGCGTGCAGAAACATCACCATGTACCCTGATCAGGTTTTCCAACTCAAATTTTTATTTTTTTCTGGACAATTTACCCAAAAATCACAGACTGACAACATTTTTTACAGACAACTTGGAAAACTGTAATGAACTATATAGATTATAAGTAAAGTTTGATCTACAGTTCAGGAAAAATTTGATTCGCCACAAATCCAAATTTTCTTGCACTTTGTGGTAACGAATGTTTTTTTTTCTTTCTAAAATGGCTTCCCCCTGTGATGTCACAGCCCTATAAAAGTCTCAACCCCCCCCAGTCTCCGCCATTTTACTGTGAGCTGAGCTTAGGTAGAGACGTTTTAAAAAGAATATTGGATAGGGAGAGTGCAGGGAGAGCTAGGGAGACAGCAGAGAGACTGCAGGTTGAGTGTAATCGCTACATGTATCTTATTCAACTGCTGCCACATTCATAGTTAAAGAGGACCTTTCACCACTCCTGACATGCCTGTTTTTAATAGCTTCATGCATTCCCCATGTAATAACAATTCTGGAACATCTATTCTTATGTCTCTATGTTGTGTCATTCCTTTATTATTTGCACTAGAAGTTATGAATGAATTGCTAGCAGTCTGCAGTAAGGGTACAGAGGGGTGGTAACCAGTAGGGGGTGTGTACCTGAACAGACTCAATCTAGCCAATCAGTGCTTCCATTTTCCCCTCTGTACTCTTACTGCAGACTGCTGACAATTCATTCATAATGTCTAGTAGAAATAATACATGAATGGCACAACATAGAGACATAAGAATAGATGTTCCAGAATTGTTATTACATGGGGAATGCATGAAGCTATTAAAACAGGCATGTCAGGAGTGGTGAAAGGTCCTCCATTATTTTACAGATAGATTTACTGTGCCCCAGCATTAAGGGGTGGTCTAATATATTGCCACGTGCATCTTGTTCAACTGCTGCCACATTCATAGTTAATCTGTTACTTTACTGATATAGTTACTATGGCCAACAGACGGTTGCCTGGGCCCTCCAAAGGAATGGGCAGTAGCAAACATGTTGCTGTAGCCAACACAAGTAGCCGCTGAAAGAATGGGTGGTAGCAGCAGCCCCAGCAACAGGCCAGAGCTGCCACTGTCACCCAGCAGTCATGTTTTGACTAACAATACAGTTGTACTGGAATGGTTTACTCCCTCTTCAACATCCTCTCAAGTGACACAAGATACACACAGCCAGGAATCGTTGTGTTACTCTGACACCACACTTAGTTGGCATGACCCAGGAACTGCCTCTGTGCCCTCACCTGTCCTGAATTTGCCTCTTGCTTTTGCTACTCCTTCTGCTTGCAAGTAATATACAGAATGCCTCCGGCTCTGCTTCTCTTTTCTCTTGGAGAAGAGGTCCACTGCGGACTACTCTATGGATGCAAATACCAATGATGTCAAGTGAGAGAACATGTTGTGAGAGGTCAGGGATCTGTGCAAGAGACAGGTGAGGGTGACATAAGTAATGACCAGACGTAGATGATGATGCAGTTGATCTCATGTGAACGCCTAGGAATTCTATACACATCTAGGTGGTTTATCTGCCCAAGTGACAGGAGAGGAGCAGAGGGAGCATGAGGAACTGTAGGGCGACTACGAAGATGATGCAGATCACCCCAACAGACTGTGGCAATATGTAGTGGAGATGGAGGGAGGCCCTCTGAGACCCTTCTGCAAATGGCCAGATGCATGCTGTCATGTTTGTATAGTGACAGACGCATTGTCAGGATTCGGCAGAGGGATGACTACTGGCTATCCACATTGTTAGACCCTGACTGCTGGTCATAAATGTGGGCACTTTAGATGTTCTGAGATGGATGCAAAAAAATGGACTACTATGGAGACATGCTGTGTAGTCAGTTGGTTGCTGTCTGAGTGCCATTGCTCTCAGGAAGGTCTAACTTGGGGGGACCCTCTGCTCTCACGCGCCTAGATATGCTGGGAGTTATAGTCCTCTTATAAATCCTCCTTTAACGTTCTCTGACATAAAATAATAATGGCCTTGACATGCTGGGAGTTATAGTCCTCTCCTCTTATAACTCCTCCTGTAACGTGCTCTGATATTAAATAGTAATGGCCTAGACATGCTGGGAGTTGTAGTCCTCTCTTATATATCCTGTAACGTGCTCTGATAGTACATAATAATGGTCTACACGTGCTGGGAGCAGGGTTGCCACCTGGCCAGTAACTCGCCGACCAAGCTGGTAATTTAGTGCCCCTGTCGGTAATTTTTTGTTAGCGGCAATAACAATTGCCAGTATTTTCCTATATGGACTGTTACTAATAAGGGCTTCCTTTGTGGAGCACTCATTAGAACAGCCTCTAAATCCTGCCCCTCCCCTGCTTGTGTTAAGAAAAAAAAAAGAACTCACCTCATCCATTTGATCGCTGTGAACACCCGCTGCTCACTGGAAGCTCAGGACAGGAGCTGCGGTCCGGCATGTTGATGCTTCACAGGTCCTGTCCAAAGCTTCTAGTGAGTAGCAAGTGTTCACAGCAACCAAGTGGATGAAGTGAGTTCTTGTACAAGCAGAGACGGGGGCATTATTATTAGGCATTACTGTTACTGGGGGCACTAATGGGGACATTAATATTTTGGGGGGGGGCTCTAATAGGGAACTATTAATTCTGTGGGGCCCTAATTCAGCACCTTTAATTCTGGGGGGCACACACTGGAGCATTATTAATGCTGGGGGGTGCTAATGGGGGCATTATTTATTATGGGAGGAACTAACGACATTATTAATTCCGGATGTGCCAATGGGGGAATTAATATTAATGAGGAGCGCTAATGGGTGCATTATTAAATCTTGAGAGGAACTAATGGAGGCATTAATATTACTGTGAGTACTAATAGGGGACATTATCAATTTTGGGGGGCACTTAGTGTAGTCTATATAGTATTTGTGTAGGGTAAATGTAGTCTATATAGTATTTGTGTAGGGTACGTGTAGTCTATATAGTATTTGTGTAGGGTACGTGTGGTCTATATAGTATTTGTGTCGGGTACGTGTGGTCTATATAGTATTTGTGTCGGGTACGTGTCGTCTATATAGTATTTGTGTCGGGTACGTGTGGTCTATATAGTATTTGTGTCGGGTACGTGTGGTCTATATAGTATTTGTGTCGGGTACGTGTGGTCTATATAGTATTTGTGTCGGGTACGTGTGGTCTATATAGTATTTGTGTAGGGTACGTGTGGTCTATATAGTATTTGTGTCGGGTACGTGTGGTCTATATAGTATTTGTGTCGGGTACGTGTGGTCTATATAGTATTTGTGTCGGGTACGTGTGGTCTATATAGTATTTGTGTAGGGTACGTGTGGTCTATATAGTATTTGTGTAGGGTACGTGTGGTCTATATAGTATTTGTGTCGGGTACGTGTGGTCTATATAGTATTTGTGTAGGGTACGTGTGGTCTATATAGTACTTGTGTAGGGTACGTGTGGTCTATATAGTATTTGTGTAGGGTACGTGTGATCTATATAGTATTTGTGTAGGGTACGTGTGGTCTATATAGTATTTGTGTAGGGTACGTGTGGTCTATATAGTATTTGTGTCGGGTACGTGTGGTCTATATAGTATTTGTGTCGGGTACGTGTGGTCTATATAGTATTTGTGTCGGGTACGTGTGGTCTATATAGTATTTGTGTCGGGTACGTGTGGTCTATATAGTATTTGTGTCGGGTACGTGTGGTCTATATAGTATTTGTGTCGGGTAAATACGGTTTGTCTGCCCAGGTGCTGTCCTCGGTCTGTTAACTGGATTTCTCCTTTTGCTACCTGTTACTTGTATTGACCTGCGATGCCCGTCCACACTGTCCGATTGTTTACAATCTGTAAGAACTCTGCCTACACTGACCTCAGCTTCTTACAGTTTTGCCTAAACCCTTGGTGTTCTCCATCAGTGTCCCTCAGTCTTCATGGGTCAGAAGCCACTGAAAGAACCGACGCCAAGAGGTAGTGGCTTGGTGGTTCCTCTGTAGCGGAGTCCAGATCCTTGTATAGGGGCTGAAGGATGAAGACTGGGGGGACACTCAGATAACCACCATAAGAGTAGCCCCAAGCCTGATCTGTTCAGTGGCACAGGAGATCCACATCTGCTTCATCTGCCATTTCTTCCCCATCATTGCCCTGTGCTAACATGCTGCAGGTCACCCAACAAACTAGCAAACACCCATTTGTCGTGTGATTGCATCTTTTATGTGAGGGAGATTTATCAAAACTGGTGTAAAGGGTAGCTGTCTTAGATGCCCATAGCAACCAATCAGATTCCACCTTTCATTTTCCAGAGCTCCTTTGAAAAATGAAAGGTGGAATCTGATTGGTTGCTATGGGCAACTAACCCAGTTCTACTTTACCTCAGTTTTGAAAAATCTCCCCCATTGTTTATTGGAAGCAAATCTCCCCCTGTAAACAGTGAATATACTGTCAAAAAATTGAAAACTGTATGGGGATGAACAATAAATCATTTGTCCCCATACTTATGGTGCTTTCCACATGTAAACTGAACCTAATGAGCACCGATCGAGTTGCTGAATTATTGACTGGTGCTCATTAATTGGCAGAAATCTGCAATTAAGGTCTTATTAGACGAAGTGCTATTGTACCGAATATCGTTAATGCGAGCTAAATTGAATGAGTCGCGTGAGATGTAATAAGTATGAACGATTAAAAGACGAGCAACAAATCATTCATTTATCACCAATAGTGATCTTTTAGGCTAGGGCCACACGGCGACCCTGTCCGCGACAGGTGTCGCCGTGTAGCCCTAGCCTTATCCTGCTAAAAAATGATTGCTCCTCGGTAATAGACCCGTTCATATAATATAAAGTCGTCTATTCGCTACAGATCACATAAATGCCTCTTGTGGCAGTGTCAATAGGTGTGACTTTGAAATTAATATTTAATTACACTTCTGCGTTAATCCAACCGGGAGAAGCCTGCTGGATCCGTCTTTGCCATGCACTGCCAGGCACTCCCAGAACTCCATCCAGCCCATAACCTCTGGCACTCCAGCAGTGGTGAAACTATAACTCCCACCATGCTCCATTCATTTCTGTGGAGTTCTGAAAACAGCCAAGTAAGTGTACATCTTGGGAATTGTTGTTTTACCACAGCTGGAGAGCCAGAGGTTAGCCATCACAGGTTTCTTCCATGGTATCAGCACTCCTCCCATTTGGCCCAGGTGGTTTTAATTAGCAGGAGACAGCGTAAGTGTTAATCAAATCCTACCAGTTCTCAGGAGGAGTTCCTGAGAGCATATGAAAAGGTGAGCTTTGATATCTGTTCACATGGTGCAGTACTGTGTGGTTGACATTGTTGCTGTGGTGATGGGCTGGTGGGGCCCAGTGCCTGGATGGCATTGTCAAGTAGCAGGGGTGCTGTTTGGCTACGTCACCGAAGGTCCTTTTGCATGGGAAAGAAGAAAGAAGACACCGGCTGCGCGAACAAGTGGAAAAGGTGAGGTTTTGGTTTTTTTTAACCCCTAAAGGCCATTTTACTATTATTTTCTTTTATAACTATGTTATAACGGAAAATAATAAAGGGAAGTTCGGGTCCCCATTCCCTGGGGTATATGTAATGATCAACCCACCTCCCCCCCCGGGAAAAAAAAGGTGTCCTCCTTTTAGGAAACTTAGATCTGGTCACCCTAGTTTGGAGGCGGTAGAAGTAGCAGCAGCAGAAGAAGGGGGGGGTGCTGGTGGTAGAAACAGTCGCAGTGACAGGCCAGAGGTGCCAGATTCATCCAGCGATTGTGTTTTGCCCAGCAACCTAGCTGTCCTTGAATGATTGATGTTAGTTGATGTTGAAGACAGTCAGACAACCCCAGCCATGAGTCGTTGGGTTCCTCTGACACCACTTTTAGTTGACATGGCCCAGGAACAAGCTCTGTGCCCCCATCTGTCCTGAACCTGCCTCTCTCTCTTTTTCTGCACTTTTTGCTTGAGAAGTATTGTATGTTGCCGGGCCTGCTCAACTCTGTAGTACGAGCCTATTGAGGACAGTCAGCAGCTACTACGATGAGATGTGTGTGAGTAGGTGTTGCGAGCAGTCAGGCACACTGCTATGAGACTGGCGAGGGTCAGTGGCGTACAGACAGTAGTGGAATGATGATGTATCTGATCGCATGTGGGAGCCGGGTGAATGAAGAGGGGCTTCATCATCATCAGGGGGTGAGGTTGGCAGCTTGCGCATGTGACGGATCGGAAGAAGAGAGAAAAAAAACTGTGACATCAACACAAACTTACTGCTGACGCCCTCACCACTCTGTCATTGGCCCACTATTTGTATCGGCGTATAAAAAAACTGGTTCTCTAGCAATCTATATGGAATCAGCAGACGGTGTAAAAGAGGAACGCTCTTTCACTCTGTAGTAGCATCTTGGGCCACTGTACAGTTACGTACATTAACATTATACCTGACGTTAATATTGACCTGTAAGGCTGAATTCACACTTCAGTTTTTGACCAAATAAGTGAAGTGTGAACTGAGTCTCACAGTGATGCCCGTCACCTGCATGTCATACTGACGCACAGTAACTGTTCACTACCACAGCAGACTAGCTCTACATGTTTCTGCAATGCACAGTGGTGTACACCGAGATACACTCTCCCTATAGCCAGGAAATAGCTGATATAACGCTCTTCGTCACAAATAAATTCAGATAGAATACATTTTTTGGGGAAAAATGCGGCGAAGCGTCCAAATTGAATTTTTTAAAACTTCACTCATCTCTATTTATGACAGATGTCAGTTGTGCTGAGTTTCTCTACTCCATACCTCCCACTAGAAGGTTCTAGTTCAGCCAGAAATGATATATAAGGAGAGCAGTCAGAGCCCATAGTGTTCTGCAGTTAGGGGCCAGTGTTTGGAAGTAGAGACTCTGCCAGTCTACTGAGTGACCAGAAGAAGATGCTAAGACACGTATACTCTGCCACAGACCAGGGTACCAGCCTTCTGAGAGAAGGATAGCCAGCTCAGGCCTTTTCTCAGCATCAAACCCTTCTTCTGCCAGGGAGGAGACCGGAGAAGCCAGCCCTGTGCCTTTATTGATTTAAACCTGAATTCCTCCAGTAAAGAAGCACCCTGATTTACTGCAGACCCTGACTCACACTTATTTCCCATTAGGGTGCACCACACCTTACTGCCCATCCGGAGAACAGCAACAAGTGATGACACCTCAACGGTGTCCAGGGGACCTGGCATAGCATTGGGGCCACCCCAAACCTGACCACTGTACTTGCACTGGTACCCCTGGTTTGTCTGGACCAGCTGCTTTGTTTGCCAATCCTCCTCAAGAGGTAGCAACCTGGTGTTTCCCTGGCTAAAGTCTATCCCATCCATCAGGGGGGAACTGTGAAGAACAAGGGGTTCACTTAGACAATGTACTTAAAGGAGGTTGGTCACGTGGTACAGCGGGACTTGTATGAAAGTGAATGCAGGCAAGAAGACCACTTCAGTTCTCATCAGGTATGGCTCTCCTCTAAAAATATCTGCTTAAGGGTTCCCAGTTTCAAATTTGCCCCTAGGTTCCTTGGATTCTTTGATGTATTAAAGGGGATCAACAAAGTCACATATGAGTCACATCTGCTTCTCTCTTTGCAGATTCCTAATGGCTTCCCGTGTCCTTACGGAAACCGATAGTTCTAACTTGCTTCTCTACTGTTCCATGTACTCTGACTCCAGTATCTGGAGATTCTGACAATGTATTTGAAGTCAAAGAGGAAGGGGCGTAAGGGGGGGTACTGCAACAGCAGTTGCTTTTTGCAGATGTTCCCCTACTTATCACTGCAGGCCAGTCCCTATAATAGTGTGTTTGCATCAAGGAACTTCTACTACTTCTGTAGTGGTCAGCAAGAAATATGGATGAACTGTAAGTAGGACATAAAATTCAACTATTTGTGATACCAATGTCACTAACTGTACAAGTCATCACAGGCTGGATCCTGCTAGGATGATGATATCAGACACAGTGTAACTTCAAGCACATGCAACAGACGTATCAGGATGTTTTTCTTTCTGAGTCATTTTTCTTTTGATTTCCAAAAGTCAGATAATAAAGCTGTCTCTATAGAAAAAAAATGATCATACACCTGTGTTTGTTGTGACTAAGTGTTAGTGTACACCTTTGAAGTCCTTCTCTGACACCCAGGTGTAAAGCATGCCTTCTCATTCACAGTCCAGAAAAAGAAGAACACTAGAGATGAGCGAATCATCCAAAATTCGCTTCACCAAATTTTCCTCGAACTTTTCGTAAGATTCGTACCTTCGACGAATCTATTCGGCGAATCTGCGTACAAATTATACGTTATTATGTGGTGGTTTGCGAACATTTGTGCACTAATAATGAACGTTCCATTTTGTAAAGGTATGCAACTTCTTTGAACACGAATCCTCGTACGAATCCTCAGCGTACTATTGTCTAGCGATTGCGTAATACGCAGGCACGCACGACGCTAGGCCGCGGCGTGCACTCCTCAGAGGCAGAGCGAAGTTTTACAATTGGCATCCAGGCGATCCTCAGCATTTAGCTCTGGAGAGCTGAAATACATGATTTGGCTGATGGACCGCGAGGATTACGATGGCACACACTGCCACCCGAACCAGCATAAGAAGCAGGTGATCCGAGGCTTGTGCCAACGTTTCGACACTGTGCGGACCCCGGGCCAGATCCAACAAAAATGGTCTGATCTGAAGTTTAAGTGCCCAGAGCGGCTTACTGAGATCCGCGCAGAGAGACTGCACGGTGAGTAGCAAAATATTTGAAAAGTAAAAACATGTTAAAAAATTAGTGTACTGTATTGTATATATACCAGTGCTAGCCTAATAATGAAAACCGTATAGAAGGACAACGTGGGCGTGCTAGGCCACGCCTCTAACTCCACCCAAACAAGTGAAGGTATTCTCAGAAACGTGCCCCTTCACAGTAATTTGCCTTAGGCTACTTTCACATATGTGGTGGTGATCCTGCAGGCTGTTCTGCAGTATTTGTCCTGCCAATTCCGAGCGTTCTCGCCGGATAGCGGCCAGATCAGCGCCGTCTCCCATTATTGATGATGGGGCTGGCCGTTCTCCCATTTGTGGGGCTGGCCGTTCTCCCTAGTGTGAAAGAAAGTACCCTTAGATATATGCCCCTTCATAGTTAGCGCTTCCTCCTCCTACACACAGACTCACAGACGTGCTCATGCTGCAGCTAATGTGAGTGGGCGATATCAAAAATATTCCCACGTTAACGATATTAAGAAATTTATTGCGATAACGATATCTATCGCGATAAATATCTATTTAGAAGAAAAAAATGGATATGGCCCTCCTCTCACCCATAATATCTTCATAGTAGTATACAGTGTTAGTATTAAAAAGAGTGATCAAAACAATTGTATACGGATTTATGTTGCAGATCAACGTCAACGACGGCGTCACCACGGTCACCTCCAGCGTCATGCTCGGACGGCCCCTGCAGTACCTGCAACTTCTAGTAAGTGTAAACATATTTCATTTATTTTTAATCCAGGCTACGTGGGAGTGCAGCTGCAGTGATATAAGAGCACTAGTGGTTAGGAATGGGATCCAGCCCCAAACTATTCCCATGTATCAGAAGTTACAACTGTTCATTTGAGTTGAATGTAATGCCATTATTTAATGATTTTTAACATCTGCTGAACCACAGAGGAGCCCCTCACCCTACTCCACCCCAGCAAGACAGGACCCCACCTGCCCCTCCAACACCACCAGCCCAACTTCCCGAGGTAGAAGTTAGGTAAAATAAAAAGTGTAATGGGTGGACCTTCTGTATTCAAAATATAAGCTAAATTTTTTATGTTATGTTTCCCTGGACCATGGGAAGGATTAGTAAATACAACAAACTGCGGTGGAGTATAACAATCTCCGCTAATGTAACTGGAGGTGGAAGTAACAACAGTGTAACAATTTTCTGTTTTTTTTTTTTTTCCTTTTTGTTTTTAATATATGTGTGTGTGTGTATGTATGTGTATATATATATATATATATATATATATATATATATATATACTCGCCTGCTAAGTGCTAATGTAGAAAACGGAGACGGAGGTAGACATCAGTTTTTGGTTTTTAAAAGGGTTTTGGTTTGGAGACTTCGGGTTCGCGCATGACTTGACACAAGACATTTGGCATGTAACGTTATGGGCCGGCTGACTGGAGCAGTGGGAAGACACTTGGACTATTTTGGCCTGCAAGGCCTGATCTAATCACCTGCCTCAGCAAGAGGAGTATGAAATTAGGAGGTAATACAGCCTTTATAATCAGATCATTTTTATTAATAAAGTAGGACAGAATACAAATAATCCATCATGTGCTTACAATATACAAGAATCACGTACAAATAGATTCGCAAACAAGCACATCCGATCACAGACGTTTTATATTTAACCCCACCTTCCTATCCCTTACAAACAGTACCCCCCTCCCCTCCCACACCTCATCCCCCTCCCCCCCCTCCCCACACCTCATCCCCCCTCCCCCCCCCTCCCCACACACTTCAGTATCTTTCCGGGAAAGCTCAATTATCTAGCAAGAGTGGTAGTAAATGCCCAATTACCCCATAGTTTGTCATATTTATTGGGACAACCTCGTTTCGTAAATATCATCTTCTCATATACCAACATTGTATTAACTTTAGATTGAAATTCCGCAATCACGGGAGGACACGGTTGGATCCAGTGTAAAGCAATCAATTTCCTAGCTACATATAATAGCCTACCCACTGCAATTTTACAGAATTCATCCGTTCCAATTTCTGAGACATATCCTAATATGCAAATTTTAGGATCCTTGACTACGGTTACCAGAAAAACTCTGTGTATAAGTCTAATACATCAGCCCAAAACCGATCTAGAACAGGGCATTGCAAATCATATGCAATAGATCAGCCGGCTCCATATTACATCGGGGACACCTCGCATCCGATCTAAGTCCTATACGATGTAAGAACACCGGAGTTTTGTACACCCTATGAATGATGAACAACTGGGACAGTTTGCCCTGTTCACTAAGGGATGATTGCGGAACCGCTTCTAGAATATCCTCCCATTCCTCTGATGTAACAGTTCCTATATCCCGCTCCCAGCCTTTCATCCGAACTAACGGATGCGATTCCAAAAACTTATTCAACAACATTTGGTAAACAGTGGATATTAGTCCTCTTTTGTCCCCACCCGATAGAATCAGTGCCAAGGCAGCATCCCTGGCCACCTCTGGGCCATTATTCCTGAAGGTGGACATGTAGGCATGCCGAAGTTGGAGATACCTATAGAACTGCCCTGTGGGTATATCATGTATCTCTTGCAGGCTAGCAAATGAACGGTAGGAGCCAGCGTCCACAAGGTTCCCCAACCTAACTACTCCTTTATCTTCCCATTCTCGGAATCCTACTAAGGGGAGGAATTCAGGAAGAAGACGATTATTCCATATGGGAGTATATTCGGTGGATCCCAACACCCCTCTCAGCTGTTTGGCTTTTTCCCATATTTTCCTCATAAGCCGCACCAATTTACACCCGCCATCCACAAAGGGCACACCCGAGCCCTCAAGAATCCATAGAAGAATCTTCCCATTCAAGCATTGCCTCAAGATTTGACCTGTCATATCTTGCACTTCTGGTTGCAACCATCCCTTAAAATGTTGGCATTGCGCTGCCAAATAGTAAATCCAAGGATTTGGTAGTGCCAACCCTCCAGCCTTTTTAGAGTACTGTAAGGTCTCTAGTTTAATCCTAGGGTGACCCCGCTTCCAAACTAGATCCCTGAAAATGGAGTTAATCTTATGGAACCTATCCAAAGGTAACCAGAGAGGGGCGTTATGGAGGACATATAGCAATTGGGGCATCATGACCATCTTAATCAGATTAACTCTCCCTATAATGGATAAAAACAATTTGCACCAGACCTTGACCTTCTGTCTAAATTTGCCCAAAATAGGCGTTAAATTTAATTCCTCAAAGTCATCTATTCTCGGGAGATATAGATTCCTAAATATTTAATAGATTTCTCACAGGGTATGTTGTTGGCTATCGCAGTAAGGCGATGCAGTCTGACCATCTAGAAACATTAGAGCGGATTTATGCCAATTTATCACTAGCCCTGACATAACGCCGAATCTACCAATCAGGGACATAGCTTCCGACAGGGAGGCAGCCGTGTCACCTAAAAATAATAGGGTGTCATCAGCATACATTGCAACCTTGTTGTGAATCGGACCATATTTAAAGCCTTGAATGCTTGGAGATCTGCGGACTGCTGCTGCTAGAGGTTCTATGGCAATAGCAAAGAGTAACGGCGACAAAAGGCAGCCCTGCCTGGTACCCCGTGACAGGTTAAAAGATGAAGATACCTCTCCATTTGCTCTAATACAGGCTCTGGGATCAGAGTACAGAATCTGCACCCATTTGATAAATCTATCACCAAAGCCCATGACGCTCAATGTGTGCCAAAGATATCTCCACTCGACGCTGTCAAAGGCTTTAGCTGCATCCAAAGCCAACACTGCCCTGTCCCCTATATTGTCAGCGTCAATCTGAATACTGGCAAATACTCGTCTAATGTTTATAGAGGTAGACTTAGAGGGCATAAATCCCGTCTGATCTGGGTGTATTATAGACAGAATGACTTTAGACAGCCTAATAGCTAATATTTTGGCGAGCAGTTTTACATCCACTGTAAGCAGAGAAATTGGTCTATAAGAGTCAGGAAGTTTGGGGTCCTTCCCTGGTTTAGGTATGACAACAATGAGGGCTTCTTGCATAGATCTAGGAAGAGAACCTACCTCAAAGGAATAATTAAATACTTTCAGAAGCTCCGGCAACAGTTCTCCCTGAAAGTGCTTAAATACTTCAACTGGCAATCCATCCATGCCTGGCGCTTTGTCATTGGCCATGGTTGCCAGTGCCTCACCTAGTTCCTCTATAGTGATGCTAACCTCTAAAGAGTCTCTCGCTTCTTGCGTGAGCCGTGGAAGCTCCAACCCATTCAAAAAGGAAGACATATCTTCTTCAGAGCAGGTCGTCTTCGATGTATATAACGAAGCATAGAAAGTTTCTAGGGTTGTCTAAGATGCCATTTGTATCAGTAATTTTCTGACCCCGAGAATCCAACAGTTCCACTATACAAGCCGGTCCCTGCTGGGCCTTCGAGATGACTGACAATAAGTGACCTACCCTCTCCCCCTCTGCGAAGAATCTTTCCTTATAGAATTGTCTTTCCTGTCTGCCACCTTTAAAAGGTGGAGCCTCAAGTTTCCTGTGCATCTCGTAGTCCAGTTCTGGTAAACTCAGAAGGATTTTGAACAAACAGTCGCTCAGCTGCCAACCCTTTCTCATGTAGTTCAATATCTAACTTTCTAGATTTAGTTTTATGAGTGCATATAGCTCTCAGTAATTGCCCCCTTAAGAAGGCCTTCATGGCATCCCAAACGCCATGTACAGAGGCCGTACCATTGTTAAAAGAGAAGTATTCCTTAATAGACATACGTATATCGTCCATCTCCCCTAATATTTTAAGCCAAAAAGCGTTACATTTCCACATCCTATTCCCTTTACCAACCTTAGCAGTGAGGGACAATTCTATCTTCAAAGGAGAGTGATCTGACAAAGACCTAGGCATATATTCAGAGGACTGCACTAATGAAATCATAGTATCATTGACTAGTACAAGATCTATTCGTGACAAAGAGGCGTATGAGGTGGAACTACAGGAATATATACGTTCTGCAGGGTGACGTATTCTCCAGATGTCAGAGAATCCCACCTCCACCATAAACTTAGACAGAGGTGATGTTCCTGAAGATCCGGTAAAGCCCGCCAATCTACATCTATCCATAAGGACGTCCGGTACATCATTATAGTCTCCCACTATCAACCATGGAAGTTCAATATAATCAGACAAAAAGTCAATGACCAATCTCAAAGGGATTATTGAAAATGGAGGAGGAATATAGATCGCCACTAAAACCAGTCTCCTACCGTCAATGGCACAATGTACTCCCACAAATCTTCCTTCAGGGTCAATAATCTCTCTGATCATTTCAAATCTTACAGCTTTATGAACTAGAAGGCTAACCCCCCTGGAGCGAGAGGAGTGCATTGAATGGACCGAATAACCCACCCCATGCTTTTTTGGACTGTATGCAACAGTGCTCAGTTAAATGTGTTTCCTGTAAACAATATATAGCGGGATGAAACCTGGACAGGTAATTAAAGACAGCATGACGTTTTGAGGCGTCAGCCATGCCCCGTACATTCCAGCTAACAATCTTAGTCGTATGAGTCATAGTAAAGGTTGGTAACATAAAATTCCCTCACGTCCTTAACATCTCTGTACCTGCCCATGACATAAAGGCCCAGTGATCCCTTATCTATACTGAAGTGCGCCCTCCCCCCCCCTGTTCTCGAACAGCAATACAAGCAGTACATACATGACCCATAAACAGGCATAAAACACATTTCCCTTCAGGGCATTCTTGAACTAACTTGCCCAACTTTCTTTGCAACATGTCCCGGTTCTGCGCCATAACTAACGCAGACCAGAGTCTATGTAGACTTTCCTCACACAACTCACGCTCCTGCTCAAATATCTTCAGGTAGACATCTCTGGAACTGTCGATGAATCATGTCTTTTATCCGAAGAAAAAACTGTAAAGACAAACATCCACGTCCAAGAGGGAGAAAAATCAAATCACGTGCCCGACGAGAATCTTCAAGTGTCTGAAGCATTAACTCTCAGTTGGGTCTCATTCCTATCCATCCATTGAAGAGCGTCCTCCGGATCTTCAAAAAGTAGGCCTTCCCCAGCGTCGCCACCCTCAATTTCGCTGGAACATCATGGAATACGGAACTTGCAGTGTACGCAGACGCCTCTTTATTTCAGGAATCTTGCTCTTTTTTTCTGGACTTCAGCGGAATAGTCCGGAAAGAGGGGAAATCCTTAACCCCATTGATGGATAGATCCGGATGATCCCTTGCTTGTCTTAAGATAGTGTCCTTGTCCCGTATAGTGTAGTATTTTAGCAAGTATCGGCCGCGGAGGCCTGCCTGGTGGCAAAGGTCTAGTAGGGACTCTATGCGCCCTTTCAACAGCATAGAGAGGTGATAAACCCTTATCTCCGAATTTTTGGGATAACCAGCTTTCAATATATTCCGTGGCATTCACTCCTTCCACTTTCTCCGGAATTCCAACTATACGGACATTGTTTACGACGTGATCTGTTCTCTTAGATCGTCAACTTTTGCAAAAAGAGCAGCAATATCCCGCTTTGCAGCCTTAGCAGCTCCCTTAAGAGGCCGAGTTTCATCTTCAAGGTCAGACACCCTCTTTTCAACCTTCAGTTGTACGCTCTGCAATTTTATGTAGATCGTTTCCTAATAATAGAGAGATCCTCCCTCAGGCTGCCGACCTGCATAGATAGGGATTTGAGGGTACTATTACAGCTGGCTACAGCCAGCATGACATCTTTTAAAGTAGGCTCCTTTTCAAACAGTAGCCTGTGTATCCTCTCTGCTTCTGTTGCGTCTAGATGGTAATGGCGCCTGCCGGGAATCGTCCTCTCCCCCCTCCCTCTCCAGACGACTTGCCTCCCTCTTCAGACGAGGAGTCAGCAGCCATGTCTTCCCCCCTCCACTCTTTACTCACTGCTGTGCTGCGGGCGTACTTGCTAAGTCTTGCGGCGATATCACGGCTCCTCGTGTCATGCGGACCCTCCCCCTCCTCCTCTCCGGCGCCATGTTGGAGCGGCAGGTCCCGCTCCGATCTGTGCTGCGTTTTACCCCTCCGAGGCATGTTACTCCCAGGGGACCCGCACTTTTTCCACTCCAGGACACTTTAGACACCTCCGGTGCGTCTGCCCGATGTCTAGCAGGATAATAGCAGGATAGGTGTCGGAGCTCTCAGCACCTTGCGTCCTACACCATGTTGCGTCAGGCCACGCCCCCAGGTAATCCAGCCTTTACTCATTTTTATAAAGGTGTTTTTCCCTAATGCCTCCACACCGGCACTGACAGGAGCTTGAACCCACCTCCAGAGGACAGGAAACAACAGCGGAAGCCCAAATAAAAAGGACACCTCCTCCAACCTACTTCAGTTGTTGTTTCCCTGTCCCTCTGGACGAAGTGGAAGCCCTGCCAGTGCTCTGGCTCTTCATTTGTGCGCCCCAGCCTTGGATTCTTACCCCTTCTGGAGGGCTGGGTAGGGGACGGAGGATTCGGGTGGAGCGTGGGCTCTCCTTCTCCGTCCCTCTGGAGTAAGTCCCCATTTGGAGGCATCCCTGGGCTGTCCCGTTTTGGTGGAAGGGATCAGCGCATGTCGCTCGG
>ONZH01029764.1:0-5000 GCA_900303285.1 Rhinella marina
GAGGAAGGGTAGTAGTTCTTCTCTTATTTTATACATGTGATTAGTGACCAGTGGGGATGAAGAGGAGAGGGGGAGTAGTAGTTCTTCTCTTATTTTATACATGTGATTAGTGACCAGTGGAGATGAAGAGGAGAGGGGGAGTAGTAGTTCTTCTCTTATTTTATACATGTGATTACTGACCAGTGGGGATGAAGAGGAGAGGAGGAGTAGTAGTTCTTCTCTTATTTTATACATGTGATTAGTGACCAGTGGGGATGAAGAGGAGAGGGGGAGTAGTAGTTCTTCTCTTATTTTATACATGTGATTACTGACCAGTGGGGATGAAGAGGAGAGGGGGAGTAGTAGTTCTTCTCTTATTTTATACATGTGATTAGTGACCAGTGGGGATGAAGAGGAGAGGAGGAGTAGTAGTTCTTCTCTTATTTTATACATGTGATTAGTGACCAGTGGGGATGAAGAGGAGAGGGGGAGTAGTAGTTCTTCTCTTATTTTATACATGTGATTAGTGACCAGTGGGGATGAAGAGGAGAGGGGGAGTAGTAGTTCTTCTCTTATTTTATACATGTGATTAGTGACCAGTGGGGATGAAGAGGAGAGGGGGAGTAGTAGTTCTTCTCTTATTTTATACATGTGATTAGTAACCAGTGGGGATGAAGAGGAGAGGGGGAGTAGTAGTTCTTCTCTTATTTTATACATGTGATTAGTGACCAGTGGGGATGAAGAGGAGAGGAGGAGTAGTAGTACGCCTGCTACACGTCATTAGTCACTGGATCAGGTCCGGAGTATTTGGAGTAATGTTTTGTTTTTTTCTTTCGTTATCGACATGAATTTGGCAGCTTTGTTTTTTTGGTTTTCCATCATTTTTATACCCAGAATTGTTTTTCCAGAATTTTTAGCCGTCACTTAGCGTCGCCCTGGCGTTTTTATTTGTGTTTGCATCTGATAAATTTGATGGGTTACACGTCTGTTTTTGAGTGATTCAGCAGGATGTGGCTTTTTGGGTATTTTATTTGTGTTTTCTATACATTTTTTAGGATCTCCCCTCCCTGGGACTGTTATAATATTACCGGGATGTCGTCTGTTTGTCTCTTGTCACCAGCCATGCCCAGCAGGAGCCTCCCAGTGCCGCCATCATGTGACCTGTTGTATACAGATGTCTTCTCCTGGACAGATCTGCTTCTTGTAGATATTGAAGGGCTGAGCCCTCCGGTGACAATGTCCGCTATGATGCAGATGAACCGCAGTCGGTCCGGGAAATGTTTCTGTAACCCGTAGCCTGTGATTTTAAAGTTGGAGATGGGTCCAATGAAGGTTTAAGGTGGGGAAGAGCAATGCGGATCCGTTCTGATGGTCGCCCCTACCCCGCGATCCCCAGCTCTGCAGACAGACCCTGTACTGGGGGCACTGGTAAATTTTTTGCAAGGTCAGAGAGGAGCAGCCCCTCTGGTTCCATCGGTAATACTAGAAGTGGGGGAAACTGTTTGGCAGTGTATAGAAGTGCTTCTCCATGCGGTGAGCCGCCAGTCTTCTCCTGCGGATTTCTGCAGCAGTTTTGCCGCTGATCCTGCACGTTCCTTGCTAGATGCCAGAAAAACGTGCGTGTTTGTTTTTTGAGCCCTAAAATGCGCCATATTTATCACTGGCACACTTCAGTGTCCGGGCACAAAATGGTGCTCTTGTGCGTTGCCAGGTGCTCCAGGAATCGGGCATGTGCTGCAGAGCGCAGTAATCTGTACTACTCAGCCCCGGCTGTACTGCACATGCGCCAATTCCCAAAGCACCAGCGCACGTGCAAGAGCACAGGGCCAGGCAACATTACATCTCCTCTGCAACAAGGTGCAACAGTGACACCTTTGTTGCACCAAACAGCTAATTTGCATATAAATAAACAATTTCTCAGGAATTCGGACACCATTTTGGATTGTGGAAAAGCCTTGGAATTTTCTTGCTTTGACTTGGATTACTGTGGGGGGTATGTGGTGATAAATGAGGCATCTGAACGTGCAGCGGAACGTCAGGGTGATGGCGGTAGATCAGATGACGGACGAGCCTCCATAACGCGTTGTAACTGATGACGTCATCAGGAGCCCTCGTGTCCCCGGCGTTACGGTGCCACTGTGCCAGCGTCCTCTGGGTATGTGTGTGTGCCCTTTGCCGCCATTAACACTGGTGTCTCTCCCCTCCACAGGCTCCGGACATCAGTGAGTTCTCTTCGCCTGCGCAGCGCCACACCTGGCCAGTGTCGGCATACAGCAGTCCGGGGGTGATCAGCGGTGCCGGCTGAGGACTGAGCCGTTACTCCTGAGAGATGAACAGTCCTAGGGCCCAGTACTGCGTCATAAGAACCGCCACAAGACCATCTGCGCCATTATCACAAGAAACTGTTTCAGGAAATGTCGCTAAGATTCCACATGGCGGTCTTCACACAAGATTTTAGCAAACCGGACTCAGGGGAGAAAAACTAAAACCGCGAGGGATCGGACGTCATGAAGCGGCGCAGGCGATCCGGTTTATGTGGTTACAGTCAGAATTATCAGACATCCCCTGTAAAATTCCGTTTATCCGACATCTGATCGTCTATCGCAGGGAAACCCAACCTGCGGCCCTCCAGCTGTTGCAAAACCACAACTCCCAGCATGCCCTAATAGCTGTATGCTGT
Organism: Rhinella marina; assembly: GCA_900303285.1. NCBI lineage: Eukaryota > Metazoa > Chordata > Amphibia > Anura > Bufonidae > Rhinella > Rhinella marina. Next base: position 2,660 of record ONZH01029764.1, read on the forward strand.
CCAAGCATGCTGGGGGTTGTAGTTTTGTAACAGCTCAAGGGACGCAGGTTGAGCTTCCCTGGTCTATTACACATCGATACAGATCTTTAGAAGCCGGAAGGATTCACCGTATGCATTTTGGAGTTTTGCCACAAGGGGGCGACATTGCCTCCTGGGATTCCTATATTATGTATTTCTTACCGCAGATATTTATTGTCCTTTGTAATAAACTTTATGGAAACTTCAGTCTTTGCTTTGACTGTGACTTGTGCAGCTTCCTCCGGGTCAACATTACTCTGGGAGTTACGGGCAGAGCAGGAAGCGGAAGATTTAAAAGGTAAAAAAAAAAACCTTTCACATCCCCTGACGGCAGCAGGTTATCTCCAGCTGCCATAAATGTGCCTACAACAGAATGTGTGCATCACCATGTCTGCCACTGTGGGGCGCAACTGAGGCTGATTAAAAACAGTGTAGGGTAATATAAGACAACATGACGCAAAATACCACAGCAAACGACTGACTCTGAGCGTGTGGATGTCTCACATGATATGTCGGATGTAACATAACATGGTAACATAGTTTATAAGGCCGAAAAAAGCCTCTGTCCATCCAGTTCTTCCTGTTATCCTGCAAGTTGATCCAGAGGAAGGCAAAAAAAACCCTGTGAGGTAGAAGCCAATATTCCTCACTTTAGGGGAAAAAATTCCTTCCCGACTCCAATCAGAATAACTCCCTGGATCAACGACCCCTCTCTAGTAATTATAACCTGTAATATTATTACCTCCAGAAATACATCCAGGCCCCTCCTGATCTCTTATAGTGAACTTACCATCACCACCTCCTCAGGGAGAGAGTTCCATAGTCTCACTGCTCTTACCGTAAAGAGTCCATAGTCTCACTGCTCTTACAGTATAGAGTCCATAGTCTCACTGCTCTTACAGTAAAGAGTCCATAGTCTCACTGCTCTTACCGTAAAGAGTCCATAGTCTCACTGCTCTTACAGTAAAGAGTCCATAGTCTCACTGCTCTTACAGTAAAGAGTCCATAGTCTCACTGCTCTTACAGTAAAGAGTCCATAGTCTCACTGCTCTTACAGTAAAGAGTCCATAGTCTCACTGCTCTTACCGTAAAGAATCCAGTCTCACTGTTCTTACTGTAAAGAATCCATAGTCTCACTGCTCTTACAGTAAAGAGTTCCATAGTCTCACTGCTCTTACTTTAAAGAATCCATAGTCTCACTGCTCTTACAGTAAAGAGTCCATAGTATCACTGCTCTTACAGTAAAGAGTCCATAGTCTCACTGCTCTTACAGTAAAGAATCCTCTTCTATGTTTGTGTACAAACCTTCTTTCCTCCAGACGCAGAGGATGTCCCCTCGTCACAGTCACAGTCCTGGGGATAAATAGATGATGGGAGAGATCTCTGTACTGACCCCTGATATATTTATACATAGTTATTACATCTCCCCTCAGTCGTCCCTAATTTTGATAATCTTTCTGGGTCCTGTAGTCCACCCATTCCAGTTATTACTTTAGTTGCCCTCCTCTGAACCCTCTCCAGCTCTGCTATGTCTGCCTTGTTCACAGGAGCCCAGAACTGTACACAGTCCTCCATGTGTGGTCTGACTAGTGATGTGTAAAGTGGCAGGACTATGTTCTCATCACCGCCATCTATGCCTCTTTTGATGCAACCTATTATCTTATTGGCCTTGGCAGCAGCTGCCTGACACTGGCTTCTACAGCTTAGTTTGCTGTTCACTAAAATTCCTAGGTCCTTTTCCATGTCAGTGTTACCCAGTGTTTTACCATTCAGTATGTACTGGTGACTTGCATTATTCCTTCCTATGTGCATAACCTTACATTTGTCAGTGTTAAACCTCATCTGCCACTTCTCTGCCCAAACCTCCAATCTATCCAGATCCATCTGTAGCAGTGTACTGTCCTCTGTAGTATATATACAGTATACTGTCCTCTGTAGTATATATACAGTATACTGTCCTCTGTACTATATATACATATATATATACACAGTGTACTGTCCTCTGTAGTATATATACAGTATACTGTCCTCTGTAATATATATATTGTACTGTCCTCTGTACTATATATACAGTATATTGCCCTCTGTTATATAAATATATATATATATATATATATATATATATATATACACAGTATACTGTCCTCTGTAGTATGCATACAGTATACTGTCCTCTGTAGTATGCATACAGTATACTGTTCTCTGTAGTATATATATATATACATTATACTGTCCTATGTAGTATATATACAGTATACTGCCCTCTGTAGTATATATACATTATACTGTCCTCTGTAGTATATATACAGTACACTGTCCTCTG
>ONZH01029764.1:7500-46247 GCA_900303285.1 Rhinella marina
ACAGTATAATGTTCTCTGTAGTATAATATATATACAGTATACCGTCCTCTGTAGTATATATGCAGTGTACTGTCCCCTGTAGTATATATACAGTATACTGTCCTCTGTAGTATATATACAGTATACTTGTCCTCTGTAGTATATATATATATATATATATATATATATATATATATATACAGTATACCGTCCTCTGTAGTGTATATGCAGTGTACTGTCCCTGTAGTATATATACAGTATACTGTCCTCTGTAGTAAATATATATATATATAATATATACAGTATACTGTCCTCTGTAGTATATATATATATATATATATATATATATATACAGTATACCGTCCTCTGTAGTGTATATGCAGTGTACTGTCCCCTGTAGTATATATACAGTATACTGTCCTCTGTAGTAAATATATATATATATATATATATATATATATATACACACACAGTATACTGTCCTCTGTAGTAAAATATATATATACAGTATACTGTCCTCTGTAGTAAATATATATATATATACAGTATACTGTCCTCTGTAGTATATATACAGTATACTGTCCTCTGTAGTATATATACAGTATACTGTCCTCTGTAGTATATATATATATATATATACAGTATACCGTCCTCTGTAGTATATATGCAGTGTACTGTCCCCTGTAGTATATATACAGTATACTGTCCTCTGTAGTATATATACAGTATAATGTCCTCTGTAGTATATATATATATACAGTATACCATCCTCTGTAGTATATATGCAGTGTACTGTCCCCTGTAGTATATATACAGTATACTGTCCTCTGTAGTAAATATTTATATATATATATATATACACAGTATACTGTCCTCTGTAGTAAATATATATATATATATATATATATATATATATATATATATATACACAGTATACTGTCCTTGTAGTAAATATATATATATATATACAGTATTACTGTCCTCTGTAGTATATATACAGTATACTGTCCTCTGTAGTATATATATATACAGTATACCGTCCTCTGTAGTATATATGCAGTGTACTGTCCTCTGCAGTATATATACAGTATACTGTCCTCTGTAGTATATATACAGTATAATGTTCTCTGTAGTATATATATATACAGTATACTGTCCCCTGTTGTATATATACAGTATACTGTCCTCTGTAGTATATATATATATATATATATATATATATATATATATATATATATACAGTATACTGTCCTCTGTAGTAAATATATATATATACAGTATACTGTCCTCTGTAGTAAATATATATATACAGTATACTGTCCTCTGTAGTAAATATATATATATACAGTATACTGTCCTCTGTAGTATATATATACAGTATACTGTCCTCTGTAGTATATATATATACAGTATACTGTCATCTGTAGTATATATACAGTATATTTTCCTCTGTAGTATATATATATATACAGTACACAGTATATACAGTATATATACAGTATACTGTCCTCTGTAGTGTATATACAGTATACTGTCCTCTGTAGTATATATACAGTATACTGTCCTCTGTAGTGTATATACAGTATACTGTCCTCTATAGTATATATATATAGTATACTGTCCTCTGTAGTATATATACAGTATACTGTCCTCTGCAGTATATATACAGTATACTGTCCTCTGTAGTATATATACAGTATAATGTCCTCTGTAGTATATATATACAGTATACCGTCCTCTGTAGTATATATACAGTATACTGTCCTCTGTAGTATATATACAGTGTACTGTTTCCTGTAGTATATATACAGTATACTGTCCTCTGTAGTATATATATACAGTATACTGTCCTCTGTAGTATATATATATACACAGTATACTGTCCTCTGTAGTATATATACCGTATACTGTCCTCTGTAGCGTATATACAGTATACTGTCCTCTGTAGTATATATATACAGTATACTGTCCTCTGTACTGTATACAGTATACTGTGCTCTGTAGTATGTATATACCGTATACTGTCCTCTGTAGTATATATATACAGTATACTGTCCTCTGTACTATATATACCGTATACTGTCCTCTGTAGCGTATATACAGTATACTGTCCTCTGTAGTATATATATACAGTATACTGTCCTCTGTACTGTATACAGTATACTGTGCTCTGTAGTATATATATACAGTATACTGTCCTCTGTAGTATATATACAGTATACTGTCCTCTGCATTATATATATACAGTATACTGTCCTCTGTAGTATACATACAGTATACTGTCCTATGTAGTATATATACAGTATACTGTCCTCTGTAGTATATATACAGTATACTGTCCTCTGTAGTATATATTTACAGTGTACTGTCCTCTGTAGTATATATACCGTATACTGTCCTCTGTAGTGTATATACAGTATACTGTCCTCTGTAGTATATATATACACAGTATACTGTCCTCTGTAGTGTACACAGTATGCTGTGCTCTGTAGTATATATACAGTATACTGTCCTCTGTAGTATATATATATATATATATCGTATACTGTCCTCCTGTAGTATATATACAGTATACTGTCCTCTGTAGTATATATACAGTATACTGTCCTCTGTAGTGTATATACAGTATACTGTCCTCTGTAGTATATATACAGTATACTGTCCTCTGTAGTGTATATACATTATACTGTCCTCTATAGTATATATATAGTATACTGTCCTCTGTAGTATATATACAGTATACTGTCCTCTGCAGTATATATACAGTATACTGTCCTCTGTAGTATATATACAGTATAATGTCCTCTGTAGTATATATATACAGTATACCGTCCTCTGTAGTATATATACAGTGTACTGTTTCCTGTAGTATATATACAGTATACTGTCCTCTGTAGTATATATATACAGTACAGTGTCCTCTGTAGTATATATACAGTATACTGTCCTCTGTAGTAAATATATATATATACAGTAAACTGTCCTCTGTAGTAAATATATATATACAGTATACTGTCCTCTGTAGTATATATACAGTATAATGTCCTCTGTAGTATATATATACAGTATACAGTCCTCTGTAGTATATATACAGTGTACTTTCCCCTGTAGTATATATACAGTATACTGTCCTCTGTAGTATATATATACAGTATACTGTCCTCTGTAGTAAATATATATATATACACAGTATACTGTCCTCTGTAGTAAATATATATATAGTATACTATTCTCTGTAGTAAATATATATATATACAGTATACTGTCCTCTGTAGTATATATACAGTATACTGTCCTCTGTAGTATACATACAGTATACTGTCATATGTAGTATATATACAGTATACTGTCCTCTGTAGTATATATACAGTATACTGTCCTCTGTATTATATATATACAGTATACTGTCCTCTGTAGTATATATATATATACAGTATACTGTCCTCTGTAGTATACATACAGTATACTGTCCTATGTAGTATATATACAGTATACTGTCCTCTGTAGTATATATATACAGTGTACTGTCCTCTGTATTATATATACAGTATATTGACCTCTGTAGTATATATATACACAGTATACTGTCCTCTGTAGTATATATACAGTATAATGTCCTCTGTAGTATATATATACCGTATACTGTCCTCTGTAGTATATATATATATATACACAGTATACTGTCCTCTGTAGTATATATATCGTATACTGTCCTCTGTAGTGTATATACAGTATACTGTCCTCTGTAGTATATATATACACAGTATACTGTCCTCTGTAGTGTACACAGTATGCTGTGCTCTGTAGTATATATACAGTATACTGTCCTCTGTAGTATATATATATTATATATCGTATACTGTCCTCTGTAGTATATATACAGTATACTGTCCTCTGTAGTATATATATATATATATATATATATATATATTATAATATATATATACACACACAGTATACTGTCCTCTGTAGTATATATATATATATACAGTATACTGTCCTCTGTAGTGTATATACAGTATACTGTCCTCTGTAGTATATATACAGTATACTGTCCTGTGTAGTGTATATACAGTATACTGTCCTCTATAGTGTATATACAGTATACTGTCCTCTGTAGTATATATATATATACACAGTATACTGTCCTCTGTAGTGTATATACAGTATACTGTCCTCTGTAGTATATATACAGTGTACTGTCCTCTGTAGTATATATACAGTGTACTGTCCTCTGTAGTATATATACAGTGTATTGTCCTCTGTAGTATATATACAGTATACTGTCCTCCTCTGTGTTAATTACTTTACACAGTTTAGTGTCATTTGCAAAAATTGATATTTTACTGTGCAAGCCTTCTACAAGATCATTAATAAATATATTAAAGAGCATAGGGCCCAATACTGACCCCTGTGGTACCCCACTAGTGACAGTGACCCCTCCAGTACTGACCCCTGTGGTACCCCACTAGTGACAGTGACTCCTCCAGTACTGACCCCTGTGGTACCCCACTAGTGACAGTGACTCCTCCAGTACTGACCCCTGTGGTACCCCACTAGTGACAGTGAACCCTCCAGTACTGACCCCTGTGGTACCCCACTAGTGACAGTGACCCCTCCAGTACTGACCTCTGTGGTACCCCACTAGTGACAGTGACCCCTCCAGTACGGACCCCTGTGGTACTCCCACTAGTGACAGTGACTCCTCCAGTACTGACCCCTGTGGCTACCCCACTAGTGACAGTGACTCCTCCAGTACTGACCCCTGTGGTACCCCACTAGTGACAGTGACTCCTCCAGTACTGACTCCTGTGGTACCCCACTAGTGACAGTGACCCCTCCCAGTACTGACCGGATGTCTCCCATGATGCGTCGATGTCTCCCATGAGGCGTCGGATGTCTCCCATGAGGAGTCGGATGTCTTCCCATGAGGCGTCGGATGTCTCCCATGAGGCGTCGGATGTCTCCCATGAGGCGTCGGATGTCTCCCATGAGGGCGTCGGATGTCTCCCATGATGCGTCGGATGTCTCCCATGATGCGTTCGGATGTCTCCCATGATGCGTCGGATGTCTCCCATGATGCCGTCGGATGTCTCCCACGATGCGTCGGATGTCTCCCATGATGCGTCGGATGTCTCCCACGATGCCGTCGGATGTCTCCCATGATGCGTCGGATGTCTCCCACGATGCGTCGGATGTCTCCCACGATGCGTCGGATGTCTCCCATGATGCGTCGGATGTCTCCCATGATGCGTCGGATGTCTCCCAGAGGCGGATTCTCCATGCGCCGGATTTCTCCCATGATGCGCCGGATGTCTCCCATGATGCGCCGGATGTCTCCCACGATGCGTCGGATGTCTCCCACGATGCGTCGGATGTCTCCCATGATGCGTCAGATGTCTCCCATGATGCGTCGGATGTCTCCCATGATGCGTCGGATGTCTCCCATGATGCTTTGCTTTATGTTGTAATGAAAAGTTCCTCAACTTTCTAATATATTTTATGTTTCCATTTCTCATAATTTTCAAGATCATGGCTTGCTGACTGTGAATATAAACAGTATTTTTTTTTTATTATTTCCAGTGAAAACCTCTGCAGACTGAATAACTTTCACAGCTTAGGGTTTGTTGCAGTCTGTATGTCAGACTGATACATTTTACCTGCAGTGATACATTGTTACAAACTATCAGGACAGGGTTTGTGCTGCTGGTGTAGTTAGCTCAAGCTTTTCTAGACTTGATAGAACTGCAACAAACCCTCAGCTGTGAGAAGTGCTGTGGCTGTGCAGAGTTGTTTACCTCCCTCATTATTGTGGGGGCTGTTGGGGGAAGTGGTCAATATTTGGGGGTGAGACTTATTTACAAAATAAAGTTTTACACCCCCTTACAAAAAGCAGTTCTCAGAAATTCGGAAATGTGATTCTGAGGACTTCTTACCTGTATTACTAGTGAATATAAGAAACCTTGTAATATATTTTATTAGAGAAAATGCCTCTTTCACCACCTATCAGTCACTTCTTCATGTCCCTCTCCTCTTCTGAACTAATCAGTCACTCTCAGTTCATTGCTAAAATCTGCCTGAGGAGATGTGACAGATTATCAGTTAACAGAGGGATCAGGTTACAGTTGCTGCTCATAGAAGTCTATGAGGAGAAGCTGCGGAGTGAGAGAGAGACACTGCTTCAGTTCTGTTTTCTATCTCACCCCAGTGCTGGGTTCTCAGCCACACTGCCCAGTACTGCTGTATAATGCCCTCCATGCTGCTTCTGAGGGGAGGACGATAGGGGAGGAGGATCTCCTCTATGTACAGGGTATGGGAGACATCATAGCAGCTCCGACCATTAGAGATGGAACCTGGTTAAAAGTGCAGGCTACGAGTCATATAACGGTCAGCTGTTGCTTCTCATGTACAAAAACATGTTATTCTGGAATTTCACCTAAAACTATAGTGACACTTGTATCATTAATGTGCTAGTGATCATATTTTACAATACCTGCACTGTATACAGTATGAATTACAACATCACATACAGAGTCATCACATGAGAGCCACAGAAATGTCGCTGACTATAAGCTCTGCCATACACAGGAGTGTAATATAACTGCAGTAAATATGTCCACCACTAGGTGGTAGTACTGCATGCTGCTGAGGGACCTTTCAGTGTATCAGCGCTCCATGTGGTCAGGTGTGGTATTGCTTATATCTTCAGGAGGTAGATCTGTGAATCTCCTGCAGATATCCATAGAAACAGATGCACATTCCTGGAACACCAAGGTGGATGCCCCATTTCATAGACTCTCATGGCCAAGTGCAGGACTTAATTTATACTGTCCAGTCTGAGAAAAAAAACAAAGTCTCGGACAGTCTAATAATAGAGTTGGAGATGCTCTGAACATTTCAGTCCAGTACTTTTCTATATTCCAGCTACAGTATCATAGTCTGTCAGCTCATGTAATATGATAATTATAAAAGTGATCATAATGTGTTACATTAAAAACGATTTATAATTGCAGTCCCGCTCTTGACCACATGGAGCGCTGTTAAGAAGAAACGCACCTGTGCAACAGAAAGCACAAACCACTTCAGGCACAGTACAATGCTCTGCAGCACCACCTAGTGGTAAACCTTTTTAGTGCACACAAGTTTAAATTGCAATATGAGGTTTGTTTTTAAGTCTTTATCTCTTCCATGCTATAATAACTCCACATGGGGAGTGCAGGTTGAATTGAATTGTCCTGCAGCTCCACCCGTACAGTAATGATTCCACATGGCCACTCTCACCGTGGATGTTCCCCCTTTATCTATTGAATGTGCATTACTTATAGTCCCAGTGACAACTCCTAGCTATTCAGATCTATATGCCATGACTTTTGTAGCTAAAAATTAACCAGCTTCCTTCCTGATGATCACCTGAGTGGTGCAGGTCTGTTATCTCCTTGGGCAGATGATTCTCCCCATTATCAGCAGGACACTTGTGAATCCAGGCGAGCAGAAGTGGACACCGACCTGTTTCTGGAACATCTTCTGGGGTAGAAGACAAAATACATGGTAACAATGTTTCTTGGTGAGACCTTAAAGAATGTCTTGAAGGAGATTATTGGGTTCCATGACAACTCCTAAAGCGCAACGTTGGGATGAGGAGGTAACACGTTCTCCAGGACTCCTTACACTCATGCCTTGCCTTGTATGTGGAATAGACTTACCATCTGTGAGGTGTGCTGCTGTAGGTTACTCAAAGGATGGTTCTCTAACTTGTGATCTATCGTAGGGGTGGTGACGAATAGTCCTCGGCCATGTCTCTGCTCTTCCGGTGCAGCCGGCAGACCATGCTGGCGGTTGCCTTGTCCTTGGGATATTTCATGTACCTGTTTATGGGGGGCTATGATGTTCCAACTGCTGGAGAAACAAGCTGAAGCCAACTCCAGAGACAAGTTCCAGCTGGCCAAGTTAGGGTTCCTCCAGAACTACACCTGCTTAGACGCTGGAGCCATTGAACAATTTGTACAGGTATGATGACCAACGCAGCAACCTAATCTTACTCAATATGTGAATGTTCGGTTGGGTGTGTGCACAGTCTGTGTCACTTTAGATTTGGGCTTGTTTCAGGTCCTTACAGTCCTCTTGCAGACTGCAGCAGGTTTTCCATTAAAATTTCTCTTTATTTCCATGTATTGCTTTTACCTTCTAACTTCCCAAATCTTCTAGGTCATCACCAGGAGACTGACTTTACTGTAAGGATTGTGTTTTGTTTTTTTGCCAAAAAGCAGTTTTGTGCTCAGAACTTTTCAAATTCAGCTCAGAAGCTTCTGCCTCGGTTATGGAGAACTAGAATTGTGTTAACGTTGGCTCTCCTGCCAATCTCGAATACAACTAGGACCAGAGAAGCCCCCGTGGACTACAGCAGTTGGCCAGCCTCTCCCATCTCAGCCACAGAAGCTTCTAGCTCCTTTACAGTTGTCATAGGTCTTCTTCTTGGCAGATCTCTTGGTTTTTGATGATGGTCAACTCTAGGCAGATTAACAGCTGGGCCATAGTCTTTCACCCTTCCAATGATGGACTTGTCTGTATTGACTGACATTTTCTTTTCTCCATCCCCTGACCTGTTAGGATTGTTGTCTTGTCTTCAGGGAGTAATTTGCAAGGATCTGATTCTTCAACATTCAAAAGACCTTGAGGTGTTCTCCATTTGACTAGTTATGTGACCTCTAAAACGAAATGGTTGTTCTGGTGATGATTTGGGTGCGTCATAATAATGGGGGTGAATACTTATGCATTCAATTATTTTGAATGTAACATGGAAAAGTCTAAAGGGAGTGAATATTTTTGATCATTTCTAATCACTGCACATATAGAGGTATTTCTGAACCAGGTTTTGTGCACCTGGTGTCCCTTGGCTGGGGATTATGGAAGGTTTTGGTGCACTTGGGTTGGGTTCAGAAGATGTACACCGTTTGTCCATTTTTCCAGGGCTTCTCAGATCTTCTTCCACAGGTATAAGTTTCAAACGTTTTGTGTGGCTGGAATTTTACCACCCTTGGGGTAACTATATCTGGTCCCTGAGAACATTATGTAACAAGTTCAGTTTAGATGATACATTTTAAGAAATAGAAGATATTTTGGCACTGTTAAAGGGATATAACACATTCTAAAAAAATTGCAGACCAATGTAAAATATCTTGTTGTCCTATACTTTTTTGCTTATTTAGTTCTCAGCTTTGTCATATTAGAAGCTTCTTAGAAATCTGATGGCAATTGACTTTTTTCTCACTTGCAGTACCAGTTTTCACCAAGGCCAATAGTAAATATTTTCCATAGACACTAATACAATAGCGCCCCCAGCTCTAAAGAACCAAGCTCGTATTTGTTCAAAGCTCTGATATTAGATGTATAGGTGATTTAGAGGAAACTCTAAAAGTACAAATGACCTCACATTCCCCCTTGTTTTTCCTGAGAATTAGTCAGGAGGGTATGAAAATATCATAAATGAGGTATAATCAACTAGAAAATCTGGGGAGAGTTATTAATGTAATGCTTCCGCAGCTCAAGGGAACAATCCAGATAATAGGGCAGATTATGACCCCACAAGTCATAAAATCCTCTACAGAGCGAATATTCAATATTGCACACAGTGTCTTTGGAGGTTATTACATTCCCTTTCGTAGCCTGCACGGCTTGGGCCAATCTAATGCCAGGGCTCTGGAATTTAAAGGGGGACTCCACATAAAAATAAGATACTAATTCTTTACACCAAAGTAGTGTCCTGCAGCAAATAAGTCACTGCATCTATGCTGCTATTTGCTGCCATCCCCAGTAGCCCCGTCCTATACATACAGTGATGTACAGCGTATTATGCTGCTGTACGGAAAGGCATCAGTCCGGATTCTCTGCACTTTTCAGTCCCCACAGTGGGGCACTCTTGCATTGTCAGCACTCCCCCATGTTCCTTAGATAGACTGCTTACCTCTAACTTTCTCCTAGTGGAAGAGGAGATCAGCAAGTGTCTTATTACACTGGCTGACACTGCTATGGAGACACTGGCACTGCTGTGAGAAGCTATGGCTGCATCTGCTAAGGAGGCACTGTTGTGGCCAGTGCATATGGCTGTTCCTTTTTCTCAAGTTTGGTGATTTCCATTTATTACAACTAAAAATTTGTTGCTGCCACATTTTAATTATTATTATTTTTAATCTCAAATTATTCTCAAACTGAAGAGCATTCTCACTCCAGATAATTCTCACACCAGATATTTTCACCTCAAATATTCCCCCTTCATATATTCTCACACGATTCTCTCCTCAGATATTCTCACCTCAGATATTCTCACTCCATATATTCTCACACTAGATATTCTCTCCTCAGATATTCTCACTCCATATATTCTCCTTCCGTGTATTCTCACCTCAGATATTCTCACTCCATATATTCTCACACTAGATATTCTCTCCTCAGATATTCTCCCTCCATATATTCTCCTTCCATGTATTCTCACACTATTCTCACCTCAGAGGCTCAGATGTTCTCGCTCCATACATTCTCACACTAGACATTCTAACCTCAGATACTCTTACTCCATATATTCTCACACTAGATATTCTCTCTTCAGATATTACTATATATTTTCTCACACTGGATATTCTCTCCAGAGATATTCTCAGTCCTCACATTCTCAATATATATTCTCTCCCCATATATTCTCATGCCATACTTTCTCACACTAGATATTCTTATCTCTGATATTTTCACTGTATGTGTTACTCTGTGTCACTAGATATTTTCACATTCTGATTCCATATATATGTAACATATATATCTAACTCTAGATATTCCCTCCTTAGACCTTAGTCTCTCTCCGTACATTCTCATACTAGATATTCTCTCCTCAAATATTCTCACTCCATATATTCTCATACTAGATATTCTCATCTCAGATATTCTCTTTCCACACATTCTCACAACAGATATTCTCGCCTCAGATATTCTCCCTCTCTATATTCTCACACTATTCCCACCTCTGCTCCATATTCTTGCTCCATGCATTCACATTAGATATTCACTCTAGATATTCTTCTTCATACTAGATATTCTCATCTCAGATATTCTCACACAATATATTCTCACCTCAGATATTCTTAGTCCATATATTCTCACCGTAAATATTCTCACTCTATATCTCTCACTAGATATTCTTTCCAGATATTCACACTCCTTACATTCTCACACTAGATGATCTCACTCCATATATTCTCACACTAGATATTTTCATCTCAGATATTCTCATTCCATACACTCTCACACTAGATATTCTCTCCAGATGTTCTCACTCCTTACATTCTCACACTAGATATGCTTGCCTTAGATATTCTCACTCCATATATTCTCCCTCCATATATTCTCACTCTAGAAATTCTTTTGTTAGTCTCTCTCCATACATTTTCATACTAAAATTTCTCTCCTCAGATAGTCACTCTGTATATTCTCATCTCAGATATTCTCACTCCATATATTCTATCACTAGATATTTTATTCTCACTCTATACATTCTCACATGAGATATTTTTTCTTTTGGATATTCTCACACCATACATTCTCACACTAGATATTATCTCCTCATATGTTCTCACTCCATATGTTCTCAGACTAGATATTCTCACACCATACATTCTCACACTAGATATTATATCCTCATATGTTCTCACTCCATATGTTCTCTGACTAGATATTCTCACTCCATACATTCTCACATAGAATATTCTCACCTCAGATATTCCCACTGCATACATCCACACACTAGAAATTGCAATCTCAGATATTCTCCATACATTCTCACACTAGATATTCTTATCTTAAATATTCTCACTTTATATGTTCTCACCTCTTATATTCTCATCCATATATTCCCACACTATATAGTCTATAGAACCTAACTCCTTACATTCTTATACTAGATATTTTCTACTCAGATATTCTCACTCCATACATCACACTGGATATTCTTACTAAGATAGTCTAGCTCCATATATTCTCACACGATCTAATCTCCAATATTTTCACTCCTTGCATTCTCACACTAAATATTTTCATCTCCAATCTCACTTCATATTTTCCCACACTAGCTATTCTTATCTCAGGTATTCTCTCTCCATATATTTTCACACTAGATATTCTCCCCTCAGGTATTCTTACACAGAATATTCTCACCTTAAATATTATCACTTATAACATCTCACCAAATGTGTGTTTTCTGCAAGATTTCTGGTGAAAAACTGACAAACCATGTGATCAAGTGTTAGGTTTAGTGTTCCATTAACCCCAGACATTCTTTGGCTGTACTCACACAGTACATTCACACTCAAACATTGTCACTTAGAACATTCTCACACAGCATTGTTATACAGAACACCCCACATAGAACATTCTCACCTAGAACATTCTCACAATGCTCCCCTTATCTCAGTAGAGTTGTATAATTGCCTCAATTTTTTCTTCTATTAGTTAACTACCAAGGGATAGGTGAGGACACACTTTTTTAAAAAAAAAAAAGGGGAGTGAGACCCAGATTTCTACACTTTTACATAAGCATTAATGTCGTTTACTTTTAAGAATTCATCTAAGCTCTTTTTAAAACTTCCCCCTGCTCTTGGCGTGACCACGTCCTGAGGTGACTGCTCCACAGAATCACAGTTCTTACAGTAAATATACTGACATTAGTTAAGGTTTTGTCACTCTTGTCACTATATTCCCCCTCATCAGGTCTCCATAATCTGATACCTGTGATACTTTGTTGCAGATGTGTTCTAATAAATTTTATTTATTTTGATATAGAGAATCTGATAGACTGAACGGTCCCTTGCACACGCAGTGTCTCTGCTCCTGTATATGACATTTCCCCGCAGGATCTTCACAAAGGTCATTCAGATAAACATTCATAATGGGTGCCAGCAGAGCCTGTCGGGTGCCAGGAGATATTTACCT
The DNA here is from genome assembly GCA_900303285.1 of Rhinella marina. Classification (NCBI taxonomy): domain Eukaryota; kingdom Metazoa; phylum Chordata; class Amphibia; order Anura; family Bufonidae; genus Rhinella; species Rhinella marina. Next base: position 20,452 of record ONZH01029764.1, read on the forward strand.
GTGACGGTGAGAAATACGGTGGCACCAAAACATCAAACACAAATTAGATTCCAGAGCCGGATAAACACAATGAGTCAGAGCTGATACCGGACACGAACTGCGCATTCACCCCCAAACGATTGATAAAGACGCTGAGGTTTCCTGGTGGATACATTATTATGAATCTCAAACGCTTTATGGGCAACTGTTCAAGTATTTATTAGTATAGGGGTTGTCCATGTTCAGGGCTGAACCCAGATATAAGCTCCCCTTCACTCCTTTAACATGTAAAACCGCCCAGAGCAGTGATATACACCGCCATTTTGTGCAAGTGATGTCACCGGGCTCCCTGCTAGGCAGAAAGTCTCCAACTAGCATACTGATGTGAAGCCCGTAGATAGTCTTTCTCTGTACATTCTCATACTAGATATTCTCTCCTCAAATACTCTCACTACATATATTCTCATACTAGATATTCTCCCTTTAGATATTTTCTTACTATTCTCACTTTATATATTCTCACACTAGACCTTCTCACAGCAGATATTCTCCCCTCGGATATTCTCCCTCCCTATATTCTCACACTATTCTCATCTCAGATGTTGATATGCACTCACACTAGATATTCACTCCAGATATTTTTTTCATGCTAGATAGTCTCATCTCAGATATTCTCACTCCATACATTCTCACACTAGATATTCTCACCTCAGATATTCTTAGTCCATATATTCTCACCATAGATATTCTCACTCCATATATCTCTCACTAGATATTCTCTCCAGATATTTTCACCCCTTACATTCTCACACTAGATATTCTCACCTCAGATATTCTTAGTCCATATATTCTCACCGTAGATATTCTCACTCCATATATCTCTCACTAGATATTCTCTCCAGATATTCTCACCCCTTACATTCTCACACTGGATATTCTCACTCCATATATTCTAACACTAGATATTTCCATCCCAGATATTCTCACTCCATATATTCTCACACTAGATATTTCCATCCCAGATATTCTCACTCCATATACTCTCAGACTAAAGTATATGATGTGAAGCCCAGTACGTCACCGGCTCACAACATACAGACCTTGCCCTGTGTGATGCAGTGCAAGGTAAAGTGAGTATCAGAGCAAGGAAATACTCCGATGCTCCAACTCCTACATGGTAAAGGAGTGAACCTGAAGGCTGAACCCGGACAACCCCTTTAAGTGTTAAAGGGTCACTAACTTTTCAAAAATATGTCATAGAGGTATATCAAAAATTTAGATCTGTGGGGGAGCTGAGCACTGGGACCCCACCAGTCCCTAGAATGAGGGGAGAGGAGCGCACGCATAACACTCTCTCTCCTCGATGCTGAGGGTGGAATCGAGAATGGACCATAGACATCCATAGAGTCCCGTCTCATGCAGGAAGGAGAGAGAGTGCGCTATGTGTGTCCCCTCATTGTACAGATCATGGAGGTCTCAGCACTCAGACCCCCACAGATCTAAATGTTTCATATGTCTCTATGTAATATCAAATGTTTTTGAAAACTTAGGGACCCTTTAACCTCTCTGTAACAGAAGATGTGGAGCTACTAAGTCGCTATCAGATGTGGCTTAGGGCTAAACCAGGGAGCAAAGTCTTTAGGGATTTGAGCTCTTCACCCATTATCTTTGTAAGGATGTATGGACTTCAGGGAATCTCCTGGTTGCTACCCCCACAATGGACTCTGTTAGCAATGGCTGTCATGTAGATGGACAGTAGACATCAAGTTGTGGTACCAAGCGAGGGGTGGACTGGCCATAGACCCTAAAGGGAAATTTCCCAGTGGACGGATGGCCAGGAGGCCGCCCTAAGCCCCCCTCACGGCTGCCGTCTGGGTACATAATGATCTGAACATGGAGCCGTTTTTATTTTATTTTTTCCAGGACCACTTTAAGTCCCCAGTCCGCCCCTCGTACCAAGGCAGTGGGCTGAAATTGTAGTCAGACAGTGCACAGCTTGAGGCTGACCGCGTTTGTCAGAAGTGGTAAACAGGTCAAGGTCAGTACAAGACAAGAAGATGTAGTCAGTTATTGAGTCTGGGTCAAAGAAACACAATCTTCAGGAATCGAAAGACCTTTATTACTCAGGCACCCAGTGATGGTTGAAGGATCCTTAAAAAGCCAGGGGCACTTGTTGAAGTCAGGTAAGATTAGTTTGCAGGCCAGTCAGCAGCTGGGTATGCTCGTGACTCATGGGCCAGCCTGAGGATTGCTGATGGCCAGTGCTGGGATGGATGAGCTAGCCAAATTATTGCCGTCCCCCCACCTTATGCTTTTCCTCTTCTTAGGTGTGTGGGCAAATTGCTGACAGAGTTTAGAGATGAAGGAGGCATCATGGATGTTTATTTCAGGTTCCCAGGGCTGCTCTTCTGGACCACAAATTTACCTCTGGATTTCCTAACATCTAGGATCTGGGTGGTCTCCACCAGCACCAGATAGAAATGCTGCATTAGTAGCATGCTTCCTAGAAAACCAGTTAGGCTGATTTATCAGGGGGAAACATCTCTTACAACGAAGGGACAGAAACGTTTAAAAATAAGAAATAATCATTACCCACCTCCTCGATCCTCTGCTGCTCTTCACTTCCTGTTCTAGGCCTGACACACAGGAAGTGACCTGGAATGCCTCTTCAGGCAAACACTGGCCGGAGTGGTGACCCGTCTCAAGCAGTGATTGGCTCAGTGGGCATTCCAAGCCACTTTCTGTGTGTCAGGCCTAGAACAGGACGTGGACTGGAGAAGCCTCGTAGGAGAATCGCTGAGGTTCCTTCTAACCATTTCTGGTGTTCTGTATTTTAAAAATTATCATCTGCGAAAACCCCTAAAATCTATTTTAAAATGATATATGGACCCAGAAAGCGAGGAACATGTTTATAAGAGGGGTGCTTGAGATGTCGTTACCTGAATGTAAGACATATTTTGTCACCAGGTAAAATGTGAGCAGGAGATCGGTGTCTTTTGTCTGCATTCTTCTTACAATGAGAAATGTCTTGTAAAAACTAAGGCTGCATATCATACCTACATTGTTTTTTTGCCCGATTTCCCCAAAAAGTCAGTTGGACAGGACGTGGTTGTAGGTAACTCAAAGGGAGCCCATGGAGGCACAGGGAGACTACAATGGGCCATCCTTTAGAAGTGGTCGAAGCCTACCCGGACAGTACAGCCAGAATAGTTTGAAAAGCTGTGACAAAGTCCATGGATCTGTGGGTCCAAGGGGTATCAGGAATTAGTAGTGGACGGAACAAACCTTTAGGTCATTGCGGTCACCACTTATTTGGAGCACAGGAAGAACATTTTGCCACATGGTTCCTTACGTCAGAATCCCAGGAAGGCCACCAGTAAGTGTGTGAGATGAGATCCAGAGAGTTGGTATGTGGAAGATTGCAGATAGGGCTGATGATCAGCTGTGGCTCTGGAGTTCGATCTTCTGGGTTAAGAGATTTGGGATAAAGAGTCCGCCTTGAATTTTTTTCAGCCAATAGGTATTATAAGACAAAATTGAATCTGAAGAAAAATAATCACCATGGTGCTTGACAGGAGTTCAGACTTGGACAGTCTTAATGGCAACTGTGTGGCAAGGAGTTCTCCATCTTCAAGAGAAAAGGCTTTTCAAAAAATTCACTGGAGGAAGTCTTCCCTCAACACCTTTTTGGAAAGGACAGCTTCAACTCTTATGGAGGAGTCTTCAACCTCTGTGAAGAAAGGCAAAGTGGAATCAAAGTCACAAAGAAAAGTGGCAGAAGAGAAACCACATTTTCACTCATAAAAAGCCAGTAAAGCCTTGGACCTCCAGTTCCTGACCCCTTCTCTGGTAAGAGTGGAGATGGGCTCAACTAGATTAGAGAAGTGAGGGTTAAAAAAAAGAATTATTGGCAAATCCCAGGAATCATTGTATGGCTTTAAGTCCCTGTGGATGGACCCGGATACACACAGCAGACAACTCTTCTGAAGGCCTTGATCAGATACTATGTTCCCAAAGAAAGGTGACAGAGCTTGTTCAAGTGCAGCTTACAGATGTTCTTCATGATCTCACTGAAGCACATCAGGACATGTCAGAAGGATGATGTCCTGAGAGATAAGCACACAGACTTAAAGGAAATCTGTCACCAGGAAAATCACTACTGAAGTAAAGCTATGACCTAATAGCACTTAGTATCTTATTTCCAGATCTGTCTTCGTTTCAGCAATAGATGTTTTCTATCTTCTGAAAATCCAGTTTATTTGGTATGTAAATGAGCCAGTAAGGTGCCCAGAGGGGCGTAACTCTTGTAGGAAGGAGCTCAGACACGCCTCCCGCTAGTGCCCAAGCCCGCCCTCATGCTGGGAGCAGGGAAAAAGGGGCGGAGTTATGGCTTGAATGTGATGTAGGAGGCGTGGGTGGACACATTGTGGCAGGGGGCGTGCCTGGGCTCCATCCTGTAAGAGTGACGCCCCTCTGGGCACCTTACTGGCTCATTTGCATACCAAATAAACTGGATTTTCAGAAGATAGAAAAACATCCATTGCTGAAACAAAGACAGATCTGGAAATAAGGTACTAAGTGCTTGTGGCCATGGCTTTACTTCAATTGTGATTTTCCCGGTGACAGATTTCCTTTAAAGATGATCTCATAAGATGTCGACAAATTCAAGGAACACAGTGAGGGAATCACAAAATGAATCCAAAGGTCACGACTAAGTGTTCAAAATACCCATCACTGGTATTGAAGAACATTTTTCATTTATCTCTCTCACATATGCCCTGAGGTCTAGTTTTAAGAAAATTTTTGCCACTTGAATGGGGTCAATTTGGAAATCAAGGGCAATTTGTATTTGTCCTTCCCTGTACTTTTGTCTAGACCACAGTCACCGGCACAGGGACGTACTCTCGGCAGCCATCTTTCTTTTGCACAAACAAGAATCTCACCGGAGAGCTGGATTTACATATAAAGCCTCTTTCCAAATTTGATGTAATGTGCCATACTGTAGCCTCCATCTCATAGACCATGTGGAGGACTGGTACCAGTCATAGGGCCTGTGAGGAGGAGCCTCAGCTCGTTCTTTGCTGAATACCTCCGAGAAGTCAGTGTAAGCTTTAGGCATCACAGGCAACAGCAAATGCTGATCACATGGAGGAGGTAGACAAATGGGATTGACCAGCATCTCCACAATGGACAGTTGCTGAGTTCCAGACGATGACTGCTGCAAATTTTTGTAGCCATTGTAGCTCTGTGAGGAATAGACTGATGGACCTGGGAATGGTGTAGAAGGACGCCTCCCCTTACAATGTCTTGGTGAGAAAGTGGAAGGTCCTGAGGAGGACATTGCCATTCTTCGAGGAGATAGAAATCAGTTTCCCCTAGGAAATCACTGGAATCTGATATTGAGAGGACAAATAGGTTTTCTGGCAGAACCAGAGTCCAAGAAGGCTAGCGCTGGGAAACAAAATTCTGTGAGGCCTGGAACGTTGGAAACATTATTTTTCAAGAGGAGGAAACTTTGCTGAGGGTAACGTCTACTGGCTGCAGGCTCTGGAGTTTCCCAACTTCACAGGACCAGCACAGGATGTTCCTCTGCAGTACCAGCAGAGATTGTTAGCTCCTCTGTCTAGTATTTCTGTTTCTGAGTCTTGCATCTTGCATCTTCATGGGCCAGGACAAGGTTCTTTAGCAGCCTTTGAAATGTGGGTGCAAGTCTTGGAACCTAGCATGCTTGGTCAAACTTGCAGAGTCTTTTACAAAATCTACTGCCGAGCTGATTGACGAGGGACATCCACAGAAGAAGGCAAATCTTGGACAGCCAACTTGACTTTAATATGACCTGCCAGATATTTCTAGAACATAGCCACAAGAGCCTTATTATTCCTCAGATGCCAGGGTACAGAATCCACTGTAGATAGCCGAAGCTTGGAAGAGGCAGCAGAGGAAACCCATCCTGATTCTTCCACGACACTCTTGACAGTTGTGGACATCACCAGGTCATTACATTCCCAGAGAGATGAGGTCCAGGCCAGACAGAGCGGCATGAGCTGGTCCATGGCCTGATCCAACTGTATTGAGGCAAATGGGAGTTGTGGATCAATGATGTTGCTAATGGATTTGATGTAGTGTTAAACCAGGGAGTGAAATGTAAGAGACTTTCCCACAGAGAAGCTCGAGGTAAATTCCTTCAGATAAGTCTCCACATTGACCATAGACACAGATGATGTTATCAAGGAATTGTAAATAGACAGAGCAGAGGTCAGGACAGGCAGAGTTCAGGTGTAAGTGGTAGTCAGGATCGGGAGCAGTGGAGAAGAACATGTGGTCAGGGATTCCACCCAGGTCAATGCCGAATGTGACAGAAACAAACAAACCTTATGCTCAGGAACCGAGTTATGGCAGAAGGATTCTTAAGAAGGCAGGGACACTTGGACAATGGCTGATGTCAGTGGCAACTGGGATGTACTGGCCCTAGAAGAGGCTATAGAAGCCTGAGCATGCATGTGCCCGACGGACTGAGCGGTGCGATGCAGATAGAGAGCAGCGTTGGAAAGCAGGACACTGCCACTGAGATAGAGTAGCCGGCGAATGGTTACACACTCCAGTGATATGAATCATCTATCAGTATTACCCTCTCATCACCGAAGACCACCATCTATCAGTATTAACCCCCTCATGACCCTAGACCACCATCTATCAGCAGTAACCCCCTCATCACCCTAGACCACATCTATCGGTATTAACCCCCCTCATCACCCAAGACCACCGTCTATCAGCATTAACTCTCCTCCTCACCCTAGACCACCATCTATCAGTATTACCCCCTCATCACCCTAGACCCCCATCTATCAGTATTACCCTCTCATCACCCTAGACTACCATCTATCAGCATTAACCCCCTCCTCACCCTAGACCACCATCTATCAGCAGTAACCCCTCATCACCCTAGACCACCATCTATCAGCATTAACCCCCTCATCACCCTAGACCACCATCTATCAGCATTAACTCCCCTCCTCACCCTAGACCACCATCTATCAGTATTACCCCCTCAACACCCTAGACCACCATCTATCAGCAGTAACCCCCTCCTCACCCTAGAACACCATCTATTAGTATTAACCCCCCTCATCACCTTAGACTACCATCTATCAGTATTACCCCCTTATCACCCTAGACCACCATCTATCGGTATTAACCCCCCTCATCACCCTAGACCACCATCTATCAGCATCAACCCCCTCATCATCCTAGACCACCATCTATCAGTATTAACCCACTCATCACCCTAGACCACATCTACCAGTATTAACCCACTCATCACCCTAGAACACCATCTACCAACATTGACTACCACATTAACCAACATCACTCTAGACCACCATCTATCAGCATTAACCTCCCTCATCACACTAGACCACCATCTATTAGCATTAACCTCCCTCATCACACTAGACCACCATCTATCAGCAGTAACCCCCTCATCACCCTAGACCACCATCTATCAGCATTGACCCCTCATCACCCTAGACCACCATCTATCAGCATTGACCCCTCATCACCCTAGACCATCATCTATCAGCATTGACCCCTCATCACCCTAGACCACCATCTATCAGCATTGACCCCTCATCACCCTAGACTACTATCTATCAGCATTAACCTCCCTCATCGCCCCTAGACCATCATCTGTCAGTATTAACCCCCTCATCACCCTAGACCACAATCTATCAGCATTAACCCCCTCATCACCCTAGACCACATCTACCAGTATTAACCTCCTCATCACCCTAGAACACTATCTATCAGTATTAACCCCCTCATCACCCTAGAATACCATCTATCAACATTAACCCCCTCATTACCCTAGACCACCATCTATCAGCATTAACCCCCTTATCACCTTAGACCACTATCTATCAGCATTAACCCCTCATCAACCTAGACCACACCTATCAGTATTAACCCCCTCATCACCCTAGATCACCATCTATCAATTAACCCGCTCATCACCATAGACCACAATCTATCAGCATTAACCCCCTTATCACCCTAGACCACCATCTATCGTAATTAACCCCCTTCATCACCCTAGACCACCATCTATCAGCATTGACCCCTCATCACCCTAGACCACCATCTATCAGCATTGACCCCTCATCACCCTAGACCATCATCTATCAGCATTGACCCCTCATCACCCTAGACCACCATCTATCAGCATTGACCCCTCATCACCCTAGACCACCATCTATCAGTATGAACCCCCCACATCACCCTAGACCACCAGAGATACTAGGCAACCTCTATGCCACCCTAGACCACCAGGGCTATTACAGGAAGAGTATCACTAACATCTATACATCACTGTGCAAAAATGTATAGTTGTGAATGTAGGGAGGACAAGGGGAATTTTGATCCCACCCCTTTCCCATGATATAAAATCAGTGGGTGCAGCGGTTATTGCCAGCGCTTTACAGGCATTTTACACTCTTTGAATCAGTTCTGGGAATGATGTAGCAGAGTTAGCGGGTTCCTGACCCCTCCAGACACTGACCAGGGGTGCAGCTCACTCTCCGGTGGACTTTAGAACTGCCCTGTCCATGATGCAAGGTGAAAGCAATGACTGTAAGAGAGTCCAGAATAAGTGCCCCCCAGAACAAGGGGCAGATGGTGGAGATGCAGAACATGACTTGCTGAGAGTAGTAGTTTCCTGGAGTAGTGGAGGCAATGACAAGATGACAGGAGATGATGCTTGTAGATCCAGTGGACTACACAATGTTGGTTAAGACCTTCAATGCCATAGCCTATTATAGGTTACTCTGGTCATCAGAGCTGACAATCCAATCTGCCAACATTACCTTCCAACAGACAAGAGGGACCTGTAGAAAGAGTGGCCATCCTGCTCAGGGTGCCCCCTTCTCCTGATGGGTGTAATACTCCTATCCATCAGCACCGTAGGGGGACCCCTTTTTAACTTTTGGTTTGGGGCCCCAGCGGCTCCACCAGGTGATGCCTGCATCATCTAAACGTTCAGGTCTCCTCTTGTGACTTCTCTTTCCCTTCTTACAGATCATCATGGAAGCCTGGGAGAATGGGCTGAACCCCAAAGGGAACGCCACGAACCCCAGCAACTGGGACTTCAGCAATTCCTTCTTCTTTGCTGGAACAGTCATCACTACAATAGGTAAATCCACCAGGTCACCCGAGACTGTCCCTGGTGGTAGTCACTTAAAGGGATGTTCCACTTTTGAGCCCCTTCCCACCAAAAATAACATTGTAATAATACGCTTTAATTACCCACGTGCTGTGAACAAGCTGTGATCCAAATTGGCTGAATGGAAACTGTCAACAAGCTGACATGGACAAATCTTCTGTTTGCTGTGATTGACTCATTAACTCAAAATGAGAATGAACACAAGGCAATAATAAGCTGCGTCAGCAGTTAACCTGCTTGTTGCTGGTTTCCAGTGTTCGCTGATTGGGATAAAGATAATGGATGTCACTTTCTGGATTTTTCTAGATCCATTGATGAAAGACTGAGTCTTTCCTTAAAGGGGTCATCCGGAAATATGACTCTTATGAAATATTAACCCATTAATCATCCAGAAGACCCAGTGATTCTGATGTTCTGCTCTGTACTAATCGCTCGCGCTTCCCTCGCCTCCAGGTTACGGTAATTTGTACCCCAGCACGATGGCGGGCCAGGTCTTCTGTGTCTTCTACGCTCTCTTCGGTATCCCCCTCAATGTGGCGTTCCTCAACCAGATCGGTAAAGGCTTGAACTCCCATCTCATCGCCCTCGGTCGGTGCATGCAGGAACCGGAAGGCTCCGGGGTAAACGACCTGTCCTGACACTGTGTTACACATCTAGAGGTAGCCTGACGACACATAGCTCTGCATAGGAGCTGTATACACAGAACAGTAGGACTATTGAAGAGAAAGCAGAGGGGAGACAGTAAACCTGCTGAGTGACGGCGTGTTTGTCATCTGTACCCATAGCTTTACACAGGAGCTGCATACACAATACGGCAGGCCTCTCTGTACAAGTATTCATTCCAGTGACCGTGTGCTTCTGCCCGCAGGTGATGAAGGTGGCGATGATGGGCCTGTTCCTCACCACCGGCTCGCTCCTCTTCCTCGTCTTCCCCCCCATGATCTTCAGCTACGTGGAAGGCTGGAGCTACGGGGAGGGCTTCTACTTTGCATTCATTACTCTCAGCACCATTGGGTTCGGAGATTACGTGCTAGGTAAATATCAGGGATTAACCCAAATTTAAATTTGTTTTGAATATCTCTGCTTGCTGTCAGTGAACGGAGACAATCTTTATTACAACCAGAGGATGAAAACTTGTACGGATCTAACACATGTCATAACTGAGGGGCTGTTACACTTGTATCTGGAACCCAGTCTGATACATGTTACCTGCACTGATACATTGTAACAAAGTTTCAGGTCAGAGATTCTGCATGAATGGTGAGTCGCCTCCAGAGCTGCATCCACAGTCCTTTTGGTTGGAATCTATTAGAGATGAGCGAATCGTGCAAAATTTTATTCGCCGAACATTTCCTAAGATTCGTATATTCGATGAACAGATTCGTTTTTGTCTTTGTCTCTCTCCCTGTCTCTCTCCCTGCCTGATTAATTACTAGCCCTGCACTTGCCCTGCACTTGCCCTGCAGTATCCCTGATGTGTAATATGGATTCCCAGAACAATTACACCCTAATTTTCACAACACAGGTCTCAGTCTCAGAACTTCACACACAGTGCTTCTGTTCTTCTCAGCAGTCACAGCAGAAGTGATGCGTCACTGGCTTACCGAGCCTGAGCCAATCAGAGCAAGCCCTGCCCACTAGGTCAGGTGACCGCTTTCTTCCCGGGCTTTTGCACACGATAAACGAACTAACAATAAAATTTCGCTAATGAATTGAATTCGTACGCAACAGCGTATAGAGTAACTTATATGTAGCAATAGCGTATAATTTATAGGACAAACTACGTAGCGAATGCGTACAAAGCCGAAGCAAATCACCTAATATTCGGATTCGCTTTGCAGCTAAAAATTTCCAAGATTCAATACGAATCAACGAATAGATTCGCTCATCTCTAGAATCTATGCTTTCTGCTGGGGGCAGTAGTTGTTACGCGTCAGATATTACCTTGTGTGAAGGGAAGGGGTCGACGGATGTCAGGTCCTCTAGAGAGAATCTGAGTTTATAATGCAGCTTTGGATGTAACTGGAGGAGTATACTGCATGATGTTAAATATTCATACCATAAATCAGAATTGTGAATGCAGCTTTCACTGTGACTGGAGGTGCATAAAGTAGTCATAAATCAGAACTGCCGAATGCAGCTTTGAATGTGACTAGAGGAGTATAGAACGTGACGTAAAGTCTTTATACCACAAGCCAGGAATTTGAATGCAGCATGAGATGTAACTGTAGGCACATAGGATGTGATGTAAAGTAGTAATATCACAGATCACAATTGTGAATGCAGCTTTGGATGTAACTGGAGAAGTATAGGAAAGGATCAGAGTAATGAAAGCAGCTTTGGATGTAACTGGAGAAGTATAGGAAAGGATCAGAGTTATGAAAGCAGCTTTAGATGTAACTGGAGAAGTATAGGAAAGGATCAGAGTAATGAAAGCAGCTTTGGATGTAACTGGAGAAGTATAGGAAAGGATCTTAGTTATGAAAGCAGCTTTAGATGTAACTGGAGAAGTATAGGAAATGCGATCAGAGTTAATGAATGCAGCTTTAGGATGCTAAACTGGAGAAGTATAGGAACAGGATCGGAGTTATGAAAGCCAGCTTTAGATGTACTGAACTGGCAGGAAGGATAGAGTTATGACTGAGCCTTGGATGTACTGGATAAGGGAGGTCGGAGTTGAAAGCCAGCTTTAGATGTAACTGGGAGAAGTATAGGAAAGCGATCAGAGTCATGAAAGCAAGCTTTAGATGTAAACTGGAGAAGTATATGGAAAGGATGCAGGAGTTATGAAAGGCAGCTTAGATGTAACTGGAGACAGTATAGGAAAGCGATCAGAGTTCATGAAAGCAGCTTTAGATTAACTGGGAGAAGTATAGGGAAAGGATCAGGAGTCCATTGAAAGAGCTTTAGAGTGTAACTGGAGAAGTATAGGAAAGGATTCAGAGTCATGAAACGCAGCTTTAGATGTTAACTGGAGAAGTATTAGGAAAGGATCAGAGTCAATGAAAGCAGCTTTGGATGTAACTGCGAGAAGTATAGGAAAGGATCAGAGTATTGAAAGCAGCTTGGATGTAACTGGAGAAGTATAGGAAAGGATCAGAGTAATGAAAGCAGCTTTAGATGTAACTGGAGAAGTATAGGAAAGGATCTAGTAATGAAAAGCAGCTTTGGATGTAACTGGAGAAAGTATAGGAAAGGATCTTAGTTGAAGCAGCTTTATTACTGGAAGTATAGGCAGGCAGTTATGATGCCTTGTTAACTGGAGAAGTATAGGAAAGGATCGGAGTAATGAATGCAGCTTTAGATGTAACTGGAGAAGTATAGGAAAGGATCAGAGTTATGAATGCAGCTTTGGATGTAACTGGAGAAGTATAGGAAAGGATCGGAGTTATAAAAGCAGCTTTAGATGTAACTGGAGAAGTATAGGAAAGGATCAGAGTCATGAAAGCAGCTTTAGATGTAACTGGAGAAGTATAGGAAAGGATCAGAGTCATGAAAGCAGCTTTAGATGTAACTGGAGAAGTATAGGAAAGGATCAGAGTTATGAAAGCAGCTTTAGATGTAACTGGAGAAGTATAGGAAAGGATCAGAGTCATGAAAGCAGCTTTAGATGTAACTGGAGAAGTATAGGAAAGGATCAGAGTCATGAAAGCAGCTTTAGATGTAACTGGAGAAGTATAGGAAAGGATCAGAGTCATGAAAGCAGCTTTAGATGTAACTGGAGAAGTATAGGAAAGGATCAGAGTCATGAAAGCAGCTTTAGATGTAACTGGAGGAGTGAGTTACATGATGTCAAGCTTTTATACCAACAATCAGAAGTGTGAATGCAGCTTTGGATGTGACTGGAGCAATATAAGACATGACGTATTTAACCTGCGAAATGCCAACCCCCTCCTGACGTCTTCCCTTTGTTGCCAGGAACGGATCCCAGCAAGCACTACATCTCCATCTACCGGAGCCTGGCGGCGCTGTGGATCATCTTCGGCCTGGCCTGGCTCGCCCTGGTCTTTAACCTGGGGGCAGAGATGGTGGAGAAGTTAATCCACCTGAAGATGCACAAAACTCACGTGATTGAGGAGGAACGGTCGTCCGTCCAGAAGACGGAGGAGCGAACGGTCCAGCGCAGGGTCTAAGGTCTCCCCAGGACGCTCTGCCTGTATTACCGCCATGTACTGACACAGGACAATGTACAAGACTGGACCGTGTGTCATAGGAAAGGCCTGCGGGCACCGGCAGTGACATCACCGCTCTGCTGATGACATCATCACTGCCGTTATGGAGTCTTCATGGATAAAAAAAAAACCAGTCACAAATAATGAGGTTATTCAGACCAGGATGTACGGCGGCCCCTCCACTCCACCCTCATAGGGCAGTTACTGTGGAAGACCCCCATGTGCCCATCCCCCATTACTGGCCCCATGACTTACAGATCTGGGGGTTCACTCTGCCGATGCTGGGACTTTGAGTGGAGCCTCAGGAACCAGGGGTTGGGGTGCCCCCTTAAAGGGAACCTGTCACCAAAGACGAGAGATGAATGCTCGACTAGAGGTCCCACTGACAACCTCAGGCGAGCGCTGGAAAAGAACCTTCATACCCCCTGTCAGCCAATCAGCAGAGTCAAGAAAGGTCACATGATTTCTCCCCCTTGTGCAGAAGTTTGGGAGCCCCTGTCACATGGCATCTTCTATCTAAGGGGATATAGGAACAGAACTGATACATTGTGTCCTGCCTGAGGGGGAGGAGCCTGACACGGAGAACACAGCAGGCCCCGCCCCCAAGGCTCTGAAAAGGGTAAAATATTCACAGTTGACTCGATTCTGTCTCAAATTTTGTTCCAAAATGTTGCATGTGATGTTTTATATTTTTTGCACACTTTAAAATGTGACTTTGTGCCCCAAAATGCGCCATGCTCCTGCCATAAATATCTTGTAAACAGGCCGTCGGTCGCACATCCTGAGCCGCTACCATCGCTCTGGCTAAATCTCAGCCATTGGACCTGTCTTGTCCAGATTACCCTAATTTTGTGACCTTACAAAAAACTGTCAGGGCGCCAATACTTTTTCACACAGGATGTATCTTTGTTCCTCTCCGAAATAACGCGATTTCAAACTTGAGGCAATTCAGCATTAATGGCCCCACTAGGGGGCGCTGCTCCGTCACGTATCTCTTAGGGTTTTATCAATGTACCTGTTTATAGTTTATATTTCAATTCAAACGTCTGTTTGCTGTCAAAGAGTGAAAACCATTTATTATTTATACTCCTCCTGCTCCCACCGCAGTGTATCAGTCCAGAAATCCCTCTTACCTTCACTGATACATTGTAACAACCAGTCAGCTGTGTGCGCAGGATTACAGGAAGGCTTTCCAGCCTCTGCATGCAGTAATGTCTCCATTCACTGATGGCAAGCAGAGATCTGGAAAATGGTGAAGACTAATAGAACGTTGTAGAGCCGTTCACTGTGTGATGCTTCATGTCCAGACGGGAAAGGCATGTGACACTACAACTCCCAGAATCCTCATTTTGAACCTATAGAAGTTTCAAGAACAGCTGAGCCAGTGTGCATGCTGGGAGTTGTAGTTTCACGGCAGCTGGAGTGCTGAAAGTTGATGACCCCTGCCGTACAATATGGACTGACTGTAAAAGTGAGGAACATCCAGTAGGAGCAGCTACAGAGCGGGGGAAGGGGCAGCGGTGGCACCGTGGTGTCCTCCCTGCCGCTCTGCACTAGAGACCTGTAGAAATTAATAAAGTCTTAGAAACTTGTGACGTCACTTGTGAGTCGTGGGATGGAAGGGGTTAAATACGAGAGCATTCAGCCGTGGAAGGGAATGGAAAGGTAAAGCAATCGGTTGTGAGATAAGAAGAGACAAACATTACGAGACATCTGCTGATCCCACCTGGACACGTCTTGTGGCAATTCATTACACTTCTACTTCCTGCAGCCAACACCATTAAAAGGAGGAGCAGCTACCATCAATCACCAGAGGGGGCGACACCGGGGCGGACAGAGAGAGAGGGCCGGGAAACAGCGGAACCGGCTGAGAGCGAACCCCAACATAGAGGACATAACACACTGACACTCGGGGTACAGGATGATGACACTGACACTCGGGGTACAGGATAATGACACTGACACTCGGGGTACAGGATAATGACACTGACACTCGGGGTACAGGATAATGACACTGACACTCGGGGTACAGGATAATTGACACTGACACTCGGGGTACAGGATAATGACACTGACACTCGGGGTACAGGATAATGACACTGACACTCGGGGTATGACAGGGGGTACAGATGATGACACTCGGGGTACAGGATAATGACACTGACACTCGGGTACAGGATAATGACACTGACACTCGGGGTACAGGATAATGACACTGACACTCGGGGGTAAGAATGAATGACACTGACACTCGGGGTACAGGATAATGACACTGACACTCGGGGTACAGGATAATGACACTGACACTCGGGTACAGGATAATGACACTGACACTCGGGGTACAGGATAATGACACTGACACTCGGGGTACAGGATAATGACACTGACACTCGGGGTACAGGATAATGACACTGACACTCGGGGTACAGGATAATGACACTGACACTGACAGGATAATGACTGACACTCGGGTACAGGATAATGACACTGACACTCGGGGTACAGGATAATGACACTGACACTCGGGGTAGGATATGACAGACACTTGGGGTACAGGATAATGACACTGACACTGGGGGTACAGGATAAATGACACTGACACTTGGGGTACAGGATAATGACACTGACACTGGGGGTACAGGATAATGACACTGACACTCGGGGGTACAGGATAATGACACTGACACTCGGGGTACAGGATAATGACACTGACACTCGGGGTACAGGATAATGACACTGACACTTGGGGTACAGGATAATGACACTGACACTCGGGGTACAGGATAATGACACTGACACTCGGGGTACAGGATAATGACACTGACACTCGGGGTACAGGATAATGACACTGACACTTGGGGTACAGGATAAATGACACTCGGGGTACAGGATAATGACACTGACACTCGGGGTACAGGATAATGACACTGACACTCGGGGTACAGGATAATGACACTGACACTGGGGTACAGGATAATGACACTGACACTCGGGGTACAGGGATAATGACACTCGGGGTACAGGATAATGACACTGACACTCGGGGTACAGGATAATGACACTGACACTTGGGGTACAGGATAATGACACTGACACTCGGGGTACAGGATAATGACACTGACACTCGGGGGTACAGGATAATGACACTGACACTCGGGGTACAGGATAATGACACTGACACTCGGGGTACAGGATAATGACACTGACACTCGGGGTACAGGATAATGACACTGACACTCGGGGTACAGGATAATGACACTGACACTCGGGGTACAGGATAATGACACTGACACTTGGGGGTACAGGATAATGACACTGACACTCGGGGTACAGGATAATGACACTGACACTTGGGGTACAGGATAATGACACTGACACTCGGGGTACAGGATAATGACACTGACACTTGGGGTACAGGATAATGACAATGACACTCGGGGTACAGGATAATGACACTGACACTCGGGGTACAGGATAATGACAACTGACACTTGGGGTACAGGATAATGACACTCGGGGTACAGGATAATGACACTGACACTTGGGGTACAGGATAATGACACTGACTCGGGGTACAGGATAATGACACTGACACTCGGGGTACAGGATAATGACACTGACACTTGGGTACAGGATAATGACACTCGGGGTAAAGGATAATGACACTGACACTCGGGGTACAGGATAATGACACTGACACTCGGGGTACAGGATAATGATAATGACACTGACACTTGGGGTACAGGATAATGACACTGACGGGGTACAGGATAATGACACTGACACACTCGGGGGTACAGGATAAATGACACTGACACTTGGGGGTACAGGATAATGACACTCGGGGTACAGGATAATGACACTGACACTCGGGGTAAGGATAATGACACTGGGGGGTACAGGATAATGACACTGACACTCGGGGTACAGGATAATGACACTGACAGGGGTACAGGATAATGACACTGACACTTGGGGTACAGGATAATGACACTGACACTCGGGGGTACAGGATAATGACACTGACACTCGGGGTACAGGATAATGACACTGACACTCGGGGTACAGGATAATGACACTGACACTCGGGGTACAGGATAATGACACTGGGGTACAGGATAATGACACTGACACTCGGGGGTACAGGATAATGACACTGACACTCGGGGTACAGGATAATGACACTGACACTCGGGGTACAGGATAATGAACACTGACACTCGGGGTACAGGATAATGATACATGACACTGACACTCGGGGTACAGGATAATGACACTGACACTCGGGGTACAGGATAATGACACTGACACTCGGGGTACAGGATAATGACACTGACACTTGGGTACAGGATAATGACACTGACACTTGGGGTACAGGATAATGACACTGACACTCGGGTACAGGATAATGACACTGACACTTGGGGTACAGGATAATGACACTGACACTTGGGGGTACAGGATAATGACACTGACACTCGGGGTACAGGATAATGACACTGACACTCGGGGTACAGGATAATGACACTGACACTCGGGGGTACAGGATAATGACACTGACACTTGGGGTACAGGATAATGACACTGACACTCGGGGTACAGGATAATGACACTGACACTCGGGGTACAGGATAATGACACTCGGGGTACAGGATAATGACACTGACACTCGGGGTACAGGATAATGACACTGACACTCGGGGTACAGGATAATGACACTGACACTCGGGGTACAGGATAATGACACTGACACTCGGGGTACAGGATAATGACACTGACACTCGGGGTACAGGATAATGACACTGACACTCGGGGTACAGGATAATGACACTGACACTCGGGGGTACAGGATAATGACACTGACACTCGGGGTACAGGATAATGACACTGACACTTGGGGTACAGGATAATGACACTGACACTCGGGGTACAGGATAATGACACTGACACTCGGGGTACAGGATAATGACACTGACACTCGGGGTACAGGATAATGACAACTGACACTCGGGGTACAGGATAATGACACTGACACTTGGGGTACAGGATAATGACACTGACACTCGGGGTACAGGATAATGACACTGACACTCGGGGTACAGGATAATGACACTGGGGTACACTTGGGGGTACAGGATAATGACACTGACACTCGGGGTACAGGATAATGACACTGACACTTGGGGTACAGGATAATGATGACACTGACACTCGGGGTACAGGATAATGACACTGACACTCGGGGTACAGGATAATGACACTGACACTCGGGGTACAGGATAATGACACTGACACTTGGGGTACAGGATAATGACACTGGGGTACAGGATAATGACACTGACACTCGGGGTACAGGATAATGACACTGACACTCGGGGGTACAGGATAATGACACTGACACTTGGGGTACAGGATAATGACACTGACACTCGGGGTACAGGATAATGACACTTGGGGTACAGGATAATGACACTGACACTTGGGGTACAGGATAATGACACTTGGGGTACAGGATAATGACACTGACACTCGGGGTACAGGATAATGACACTGACACTTGGGGTACAGGATAATGACACTGACACTCGGGGTACAGGATAATGACACTGACACTCGGGGTACAGGATAATGATGACACTCGGGGTACAGGATAATGACACTGACACTTGGGGTACAGGATAATGACACTTGGGGTAGGATATGACACTGACACTCGGGTACAGGATAATGACACTGACACTGGGGTACAGGATAATGACACTCGGGGTACAGGATAATGACACTGACACTCGGGGTACAGGATAATGACACTGACACTTGGGGTACAGGATAATGACACTGACACTCGGGGTACAGGATAATGACACTGACACTTGGGGTACAGGATAATGACACTGACACTCGGGGTACAGGATAATGACACTGACACTTGGGGTACAGGATAATGACACACTGACACTTGGGGTACAGGATAATGACACTGGACACTCGGGGTACAGGATAATGACACTGACACTTGGGGTACAGGATAATGACACTGACACTTGGGGTACAGGATAATGACACTCGGGGTACAGGATAATGACACTGACACTCGGGGTACAGGGATAATGACACTCGGGGTACAGGATAATGACACTGACACTCGGGGTACAGGATAATGACACTGACACTTGGGGTACAGGATAATGACACTGACACACTTGGGGTACAGGATAATGACACTGACACTCGGGGTACAGGATAATGACACTGACACTCGGGGTACAGGATAATGACACTGACACTCGGGGTACAGGATAATGACACTGACACTCGGGGGTACAGGATAATGACACTCGGGGTACAGGATAATGACACTGACACTTGGGGTACAGGATAATGACACTGACACTCGGGGTACAGGATACACTGACACTCGGGGTACAGGATAATGACACTGACACTCGGGGTACAGGATAATGACACTGACACTCGGGGGTACAGGATAATGACACACTCGGGGTACAGGATAATGACACTGACACACTCGGGGTACAGGATAATGACACTGACACTTGGGGTACAGGATAATGACACTGACACTCGGGGTACAGGATAATGACACTGACACTCGGGGTACAGGATAATGACACTGACACTCGGGGTACAGGATAATGACACTGACACTCGGGGTACAGGATAATGACACTGACACTGGGGTACAGGATAATGACACTCTGACACTTGGGGTACAGGATAATGACACTGAACACTTGGGGTACAGGATAATGACACTGACACTCGGGGTACAGGATAATGACACTGACACTCGGGGGGTACAGGATAATGACACTGACACTCGGGGTACAGGATAATGACACTGACACTTGGGGTACAGGATAATGACACTGACACTCGGGGTACAGGATAATGACACTGACACTTGGGGTACAGGATAATGACACTGACACTCGGGGTACAGGATAATGACACTGACACTCGGGGGTACAGGATAATGACACTGACACTCGGGGTACAGGATAATGACACTGACACTCGGGGTACAGGATAATGACACTGACACTCGGGGGTACAGATAATGACACTGACACTGACGGGGTACAGGATAATGACACTGACACTCGGGGTACAGGATAATGACACTCGGGTACAGGATAATGACACTGACACTCGGGGTACAGGATAATGACACTGACACTTGGGGTACAGGATAATGACACTGACACTCGGGGTACAGGATAATGACACTGACACTCGGGGGTACAGGATAATGACACTGACACTCGGGGTACAGGGATAATGACACTGACACTTGGGGTACAGGATAATGACACTGACACTCGGGGGTACAGGATAATGACACTGACACTCGGGGTACAGGATAATGACTGACACTGGGGTACAGGATAATGACACTGACAGGGGTACAGGATAATGACACTGACACTCGGGGTACAGGATAATGACACTGACACTCGGGGTACAGGATAATGACACTGACACTTGGGTACAGGATAATGACACTCGGGGTACAGGATAATGACACTGACACTTGGGGTACAGGATAATGACACTGACACTGGGGTACAGGATAATGACACTGACACTCGGGGTACAGGATAATTGACACTCGGGGTACAGGATAATGACACTGACACTCGGGGTACAGGATAATGACACTGACACTCGGGGGTACAGGATAATGACACTGACACTCGGGGTACAGGATAATGACACTGACACTCGGGGTACAGGATAATGACACTCGGGGGGTACAGGATAATGACACTGACACTCGGGGTACAGGATAATGACACTGACACTCGGGGTACAGGATAATGACACTGACACTCGGGGTACAGGATAATGACACTGACACTTGGGGTACAGGATAATGACACTGACACTCGGGGGTACAGGATAATGACACTGACACTTGGGTACAGGATAATGACACTGACACTCGGGGTACAGGATAATGACACTGACACTCGGGGTACAGGATAATGACACTGACACTTGGGGTACAGGATAATGACACTGACACTCGGGGTACAGGATAATGACACTGACACTGGGGTACAGGATAATGACACTGGGATACAGGATAATGACACTGACACTTGGGGTACAGGATAATGACACTGACACTCGGGGTACAGGATAATGACACTGACACTCGGGGTACAGGATAATGACACTGACACTGGGGTACAGGATAATGACACTCGGGGTACAGGATAATGACACTGACACTCGGGTACAGGATAATGACACTGACACTCGGGGTACAGGATAATGACACTGACACTTGGGGTACAGGATAATGACACTCGGGGTACAGGATAATGACACTGACACTCGGGGTACAGGATAATGACACTGACACTTGGGGTACAGGATAATGACACTCGGGAACAGGATAATGACACTGACACACTCGGGGTACAGGATAATGACACTGGGTACAGGGATAATGACACTGACACTCGGGGTACAGGATAATGACACTCGGGGTACAGGATAATGACACTGACACTCGGGGGTACAGGATAATGACACTGACACTCGGGGTACAGGATAATGACACTGACACTCGGGGTACAGGATAATGACACTGACACTCGGGGTACAGGATAATGACACTGACACTCGGGGGTACAGGATAATGACACTGACACTCGGGGTACAGGATAATGACACTGACACTCGGGGTACAGGATAATGACACTGACACTCGGGGTACAGGATAATGACACTGACACACTCGGGGTACAGGATAATGACACTGACACTCGGGGTACAGGATAATGACACTGACACTCGGGGTACAGGATAATGACACTGACACACTTGGGGGTAACAGGATAATGACACTGACACTTGGGGTACAGGATAATGACACTGACACTCGGGGTACAGGATAATGACACTGACACTGGGGTACAGGATAATGACACTGACACACTTGGGGTACAGGATAATGACACTGACACTCGGGTACAGACAGATAATGACACTGACACTCGGGGGTACAGGATAATGACACTGACACTCGGGGTACAGGATAATGACACTGACACACTGGGGGTACAGGATAATGACACTGACACTCGGGGTACAGGATAATGACACTGACACTCGGGGTACAGGATAATGACATGACACTCGGGGTACAGGATAATGACACACTGACACTCGGGGTACAGGATAATGACACTGACACTCGGGGTACAGGATAATGACACTGACACACTCGGGGTACAGGATAATGACACTGACACTCGGGGGTACAGGATAATGACACTGACACTGACACTCGGGGTACAGGATAATGACACTGACACTCGGGGTACAGGATAATGACACTCGGGGTACAGGATAATGACACTGACACTCGGGGTACAGGATAATGACACTGACACTCGGGGTACAGGATAATGACACTGACACTCGGGGTACAGGATAATGACACTGACACTCGGGGTACAGGATAATGACACTGACACTGGGGTACAGGATAATGGACACTGGGTACAGGATAATGACACTGACACTCGGGGTACAGGATAATGACACTGACACTCGGGGTACAGGATAATGACACTGACACTCGGGGTACAGGATAATGACACTGACACTCGGGGTACAGGATAATGACACTGACACTCGGGTACAGGATAATGACACTGACACTTGGGTACAGGGATAATGACACTGACACTCGGGGTACAGGATAATGACACTGACACTCGGGGGGATAATACAGGATAATGACACTGACACTTGGGGTACAGGATAATGACACTGACACTCGGGGTACAGGATAATGACACTGACACTCGGGGTACAGGATAATGACACTGACACTCGGGGTACAGGATAATGACACTGACACTCGGGGTACAGGATAATGACACTGACACTCGGGGTACAGGATAATGACACTGACACTCGGGGTACAGGATAATGACACTGACACTCGGGGTACAGGATAATGACACTGACACTTGGGGTACAGGATAATGACACTGACACTCGGGGTACAGGATAATGACACTGACACTTGGACAGGGTACAGGATAATGACACTGACACTGACACTCGGGGTACAGGATAATGACACTGACACTCGGGGTACAGGATAATGACACTCGGGGTTACAGGATAATGACACTGACACTGGGGGTACAGGATAATGACACTTGGGGTACAGGATAATGACACTGACACTCGGGGGTACAGGATAATGACACTGACACTTGGGGTACAGGATAATGACACTCGGGGTACAGGATAATGACACTGACACTCGGGGGTACAGGATTAATGACACTGACACTCGGGGTACAGGATAATGACACTGACACTCGGGGTACAGGATAATGACACTGACACTCGGGGTACAGGATAATGACACTGACACTCGGGGTACAGGATAATGACACTTGACACTCGGGGTACAGGATAATGACACTGACACTCGGGGTACAGGATAATGACACTGACACTCGGGGTACAGGGGATAATGACACTGACACTCGGGGGTACAGGATAATGACACTGACACTTGGGGTACAGGATAATGACACTGACACTCGGGGTACAGGGATAATGACACTGACACTCGGGTACAGGATAATGACAGACTAATGACACTGACACGGGGTACAGGATAATGACACTGACACTCGGGGTACAGGATAATGACACTGACACTTGGGGTACAGGATAATGACACTGACACTCGGGGGTACAGGATAATGACACTGACACTCGGGGTACAGGATAATGACACTGACACTCGGGTACAGGACACTGACACTGACACTGGGGTACAGGATAATGACACTGACACTCGGGGTACAGGGATAATGACACTCGGGACAGGATAATGACACTGACACTTGGGGTACAGGATAATGACACTGACACTCGGGGTACAGGATAATGACACTGACACTCGGGGTACAGGATAATGACACTGACACTCGGGGTACAGGATAATGACACTGACACTCGGGGTACAGGATAATGACACTGGGGTACACTGGGGGTACAGGATAATGACACTGACACTCGGGGTACAGGATAATGACACTGACACTCGGGGTACAGGATAATGACACTGACACTCGGGGTACAGGATAATGACACTGACACTCGGGGTACAGGATAATGACACTGACACTGGGGTACAGGATAAATGACACTGACACTCGGGGGGGATACAGGATAATGACACTCGGGGTACAGGATAATGACACTGACACTCGGGGTACAGGATAATGACACTGACACTTGGGGTACAGGATAATGACACTGACACTCGGGGTACAGGATAATGACACTGACACTCGGGGTACAGGATAATGACACTGACACTCGGGGTACAGGATAATGACACTGACACTCGGGGGGTACAGGATAATGACACTGACACTCGGGGTACAGGATAATGACACTGACACTTGGGGTACAGGATAATGACACTGACACTCGGGGGTACAGGATAATGACACTGACACTCGGGGTACAGGATAAATGACACTGACACTCGGGGTACAGGATAATGACACTGACACTCGGGGTACAGGATAATGACACTGACACTCGGGGTACAGGATAATGACACTGACACTCGGGGTACAGGATAATGACACTGACACTCGGGGTACAGGATAATGACACTCGGGGGTACAGGATAATGACACTGACACTCGGGGGTACAGGATAATGACACTGACACTTGGGGGTACAGGATAATGACACTGACACTCGGGGTACAGGATAATGACACTGACACTCGGGGTACAGGATAATGAATGACACTGACACTCGGGGTACAGGATAATGACACTGACACTCGGGGTACAGGATAATGACACTGACACTCGGGGTACAGGATAATGACACTGACACTCGGGGTACAGGATAATGACACTGACACTCGGGTACAGGATAATGACACTGACACTCGGGGTACAGGATAATGACACTGACACTGGGACAGGATAATGACACTGACACTCGGGGTACAGGATAATGACACTGACACTCGGGGTACAGGATAATGACACTGACACTGGGGTACACTCACTGACACTCGGGGTACAGGATAATGACACTGACACTCGGACAGGATATGACACTGACACTCGGGGTTACAGGATAATGACACTGACACTTGGGGTACAGGATAATGACACAGGGGGTACAGGATAATGACACTTGGGTACAGGATATGACACTGACACTCGGGGTACAGGATAATGACACTGACACACCGGGGTTACAGGATAATGACACTGACACTTGGGTACAGGGATAATGACACTGACACTCGGGGTACAGGTAATGACACTGACACTGGGGTAGGATTAATGACATGACACTCGGGGTACAGGATAATGACACTGACACTCGGG